>SNQJ01S0028129.1:33684-55074 GCA_010110895.2 Picea sitchensis | reverse complement strand
CTGGTCTAGGGTCTTAGTCATCCTCCAGGAGAATGGCTCTCGCTGCTGCATGTAAATTTAACACAAGTTCTTAAATATAAAATATTAATTATGATG
Source organism: Picea sitchensis (assembly GCA_010110895.2). Classification (NCBI taxonomy): domain Eukaryota; kingdom Viridiplantae; phylum Streptophyta; class Pinopsida; order Pinales; family Pinaceae; genus Picea; species Picea sitchensis. The sequence continues at coordinate 54,978 of SNQJ01S0028129.1, read as the reverse complement.
GCTATGTAGCAGTGAAGGTGAAATGAAAAGATATAATGGCATGATACATCACTTGCCAGGCTTTCTGTTTTGTAAGTATTAAGCCTAGATTTGGTACAAACCCTTTGGACCTTTCTTAACTGAATACGTAAAATATAAATGTCCGATTGCCACTTTCTTCCATATCTGGAACTTGCATTGCAATCTTTAAAATAAGCATCAGTGTAAGTTTGGTAACTTAGGGAGTGATTACCTAGCCCAGAAGGAAACTGGCATTAACATAAAGTGATTATCATTGACTTGTCTACATCGATCCTAGGAATCATATGTTGGAGGGTACTCTGAAAGGGCTTTTTCATGGAAAACTTGATGATGTGACCACCACCTCATATGCTCTCCTAGGTGTCCCAGGTTCGTGTGAGAATGTTAGGAAAAAATAAAGAGCCATCTAATGAAAAATACCTTTGCCATCCAAGAGCCTAATGAAGGTTCCATAGCCTCATCTCTAAATGACTTTTGGGATTTTGTGCTATTCGCAAGACTTTTGGCATCCTCATTCACCACAGGATTCTTGGAACCCCACAAGAAGGTTGGTAGTGGTTATAGCCTCGTTAGTCTCTTAATCAGGCATGAGTTCTCCAAGAGGGAATTCTGTGCATGCTAGGGAAATAGAAGGCATCACTCCAAAAGGTTCCTGACATCCAACTATTATGGGCTCACTCAAAGTACATCTGGCTACCACAGAGATGTGCTAACAAGGGTAATAGATCATGGCCCTATTGGAGGTAATTTTGGCTCTTACTATCCTGTCAAAAGGTTTCTGCATAGGTAAACCATGAGATAGTATGTGGTAGACAGGGTTTGAAGCCAGCAATAATTAGTGACCCAAGATAATCCAAGGATTCTCTGAGTTTAGGATTGCATATCTCACATCGTACACATACAAGGAAATAGCCATAAAACATGCATGGTCTTCTCAAACCGTGCATTTGCTGATGCCATTGTGATGGTCAAGTTATTCATGCAATATCCCACCCAAAGCCATTGAAGAGCTTCATATGGAGTGAAACTCATTTCTTTTTTTTATTTTATGATTTGCTTCATCATTTTTTACAAGAAGTTTTTAACTGTGTATATACTATAAACACACCGTTAGATTTGTGTGGATGCTTTGCAAGTTCATTTGTAGACCCTAATTTCTGTTAGTCGAGTCTGGTATTATCCAACAGCCAGTGCTCTATTCAAATGCAGTAATCAAAGTAGAAATTCAGCATGCTAAATGGCCTTAATAAAAAGTATAACATAAATCTTTTTGAAGTACAACTCCACCTACTTTGTCATTGAACAGTGTTAGCTTGTGATATATTAATCTCTTTTTGAAGGGGCTAGTGAATTATTACACAGCTCTATTTTTGTGCCTAATACCAGCTTTTTTTTGTTAATGTGCTCTTATACAGAAGTCGAGCATTAGTTTCTATTATGGTACCAATTGAAGGATGTAGGTTTCCTGTGAAAAATGTTTCAGTGGATTATGATGTGAAGTTTTGATTGTCTTTTTCAATCTGCTCTCCTAAAATAACTATTATGCAGTGGTTGATATGGTGGCAATTTCTTTCATTAGATACACCAGAGTCTTAGATGTTAGATGGTAGCTCAAAAAACATCTAAATGTGGCATTTTTGTTGCAGGAACCAGCACTTACCAGTGTAACTGTAGGTGTATCTGGGTTCGAGCGATGTGCACTTTGGGTGCAGGTTCTCTATTATCCTTTCCATGGAATGGCAAGTGCTGGAGATGTTGATGATGGAGAATTTTTAGAGGAGGATTCTTCACATACAATGAGACACAGGAGGACCTCAAAACCAGAATTTGGGGAACCTGTAATTTTAAGGTGCCAACCTTATAAAATACCACTTACTGAACTACTTTTGCCACATAAATGCTCGCCCGTTGAGTATTTTCGCATATGGCCAAGCCTTCCTGCAGTACTGGAGTTCACGGGTGCCTATACCTATGAAGGCAGTGGTTTCAAGGCAACTGCTGCTCTTGAGAGTGAAGCCCCACCATTTCTCAGTGGTTTAAAGTCCCTTCCATCAAAACCTTTTCATCTAGTATGCTCTCATATTCTTCGTACAGTAGCAGGATTTCAAGTAAGTTGTATTTTCTATGTTAGACTAAGTTCCAATTAACTTGATTAGATCTTTATTTTGCTTATTAATTTACTTGTGATTGTTTGGAATGATAACTTATTTTGCTGATTAAATTACTATAGTACATGTGATTGTTTGGAATGATAATTTATTTATGGAGATCCCTGAGTGCATTTCAGTGGTGTCTTCCTTTATTTTTTGTTATCAGCTCCTAGAACCCCTGTTTAAAAATGGGTTGTAAAAGAGATTCTGTTTAGAAGCAGTCTGCTTCACCTTTTTTATGAATGGTGAAGCATATCCAGTATACCTTTTATTTTCTCCATGGGCCTGTAGTTGGAAATGTGTTGTTTGTTTGCTGGTTGGTTCAAAAACAGGTATTATTTGAAGGAACAAACAATGAGCTCCAATAATGTGGAATAAATGGCCATTATATCACCCTGCATTCTGGCAATATTTCTCACAGGAATCCGATCTAAATCTGGCTCAAAAACTCAGATCGATCCAAATCTGCGATCTCAGCATTTGTTAACTGTAATGCTAGAGTAATTCCACATTTTTGAATCTACCCAGATGCTTGAAATTGCAATTTGAACAATGCAAATTCACAATTTCAGAGAATATTCGTCTGCCAGATTTTGGCGGATATGGGGTGAGTTGAATGCCCCATATCAAACTCCTGCTCCAATATCATGGTCAATATAAAATCTGTGATAATATTAGTAATAAGATGATTTAATTTGAGAGTGCATTTTAGGGTAACCACATTGAAATTATTTGCACTCTCAAATTGAATCCAACCACAAAAACTTGGGAAATGAAGAAGATGTGACATAAAAAGATCCCTTCCTTGTGGAACCATGTTCTAAGTTCTAACTAAGCATTGGGACATTCCAAGCATTAGGAAAATAATTCTTCACTCTTGATGCATTGTTCGTATGCTACTCATTTTCTTGATGTATTAGTAATTGTAGAATTGTGTTTGAAGATGTGAGATAAAAATATCCCTTCCTAATGAGATAAACTATGCATAGGGGACATTCCAGGGGTTAGGAATATAATTCTGTACTCTGATGCAATGCTCTTATGCTACTTATTTTCTTGATGCATTAGTAATGACTATTGATATAATTTTGTTGGAAGATGCAAGATAAAAACAATACATTTCTTATTGAACCTTGTTCTAACTATGCATAGGGACATTACAAGCATAAGGAAAATAATTCTTCACTTTAATGTAATGTTCTTACACTACTTATTTTCTAGATGTGTTAATAATGGTAGAATTTTGTGAGATAAACTATGCATAGGGGACATTCCAGGCGTTAGGAATATAATTCTGTACTCTGATGCAATGCTCTTATGCTACTTATTTTCTGATGCATTAGTAATGACTAATGATATAATTTTGTTGGAAGATGCAAGATAAAAAAAATGCATTTCTTATTGAACCTTGTTCTAACTATGCATAGGGACATTACAAGCACAAGGAAAATAATTCTTCACTTTAATGTAATGTTCTTACGCTACATATTTTCTAGATGTGTTAATAATGGTAGAATTTTGTTTTGTTTGGTTTCTTTCTGTTTATGTCTTTAGGGTTTTGTATTAATCTTATAATGAAGTGATGAGTTATAATTGTCTCTTGTGTCTTCTAAAATATTGTATATTCTGATGCACTGCGCAGCTGTGCTATTCTGCGAGAACTTGGTATGGAGGTTTCTTAGGAATGATGATTTTTGGTGCCAGTGAAGTAAGCAGGAATGTTGATTTTGGAGATGAGACTACCACAATGATGTGCAAGTTTGTCCTTAGAGCATCAGATGCTTCTATCTTGAATGAGATGAGTGCTGATTTGCAAGAGTGGTTAGATGATTTTACAGATGAAGGTATAGAATACATGCCAGAAGAGGAAGTAAAAGCAGCAGCTGTGGAGAGATTGAGACGGTCAATGGAGCAAATAGCGATTCTAAAAGCAGCCCAGCCACCCCCGCAACCTCCCAAAGAAGAAGAGGATAACAATCTGATTCCTGAAGAGAAACCCAAGGAACCCTCAACTCTAACAACATTAACTGCAGAGGAGGCCGAGCATCGTGCATTGCAGGTTGCAATACTGCAGGAGTGGCAGATGTTCCGCACGGAGCAAACAACCAAAGTCAATTGACTTTGTAGCCATTTCCTATTAAATATAGTTGTCTACTTTTGTGTATAGATGGAGGTTGATTGTTATTCATTATTGAGGAATGTGTTGTATTTGTAGAGAAACACTCACCTTGATGTCCTTTAGGAGTTGCTGACTGCTGCTGAATTTTTATTGCAGTGTAGATGGCAGTTAGTTAAGCAATCAGAGTGCTTATTAAAGAAGTTGAAATGTTCTTTTGTATAAGGTGTTTTACCAGAGTGTAGGCCATATTTGGCACTAGTCTGGCTATGAAGATTATTTTGTTTTATTTGTGAGCTGCATCGATGGTTCTTTGCTAAATCTGAGTCTTTGTAATACAGTTTCAGCTGTTTGACAGGTCTACGAAACAATTACCATTCTGTTGTGATCTTTAAATTGTCACTGCCAATGAAATATCATGTATCCATTCTTTCTTTATTTTCAAGGGATCTCCAGCCAAATTCTTGGTCTGATAATAGTTCACCTTTATCTCAAGATAAACAGGCTTCTTTAGAATATGTGATTATGACCATGCTGTTATTTTAACAGTAATCTCTCTACAAGAAAATATGAATACCGAAATAATATCACAGTTTCTTATTCTTAGAACATTTGCTTTATGTTGTGATTGAACTAGCAAACCATGTTATTATAATGGGAACTATATTTTATGTTTCTATTGCACTCAGGAATGAGCCTTTTAAGATTGACAAGTCTCTGTGCTATTCTGATAACCACCAACATCGACAATCAATAGGATCTAATTTCTCAATCACTAATTATGCAACACCATTTATATTAAAATAATATTATATATTGGCACCTTCTAGTTGAGTATAATCGGGAATAAATTCTGAATTTCTAGAGAAAAGTGTATTTATGTCTATTATCGTTCTGAAATTCTAGTACAATTAGGGAGCATATTACAGACTGCCGAGGGTGTACATCCAGTGGTGGGCAGAGTCTCTACCCTGCTGAAGAGAGTCCCATGCTCATAAAGTGCAGGCTGGATAATATTTCCCGGTTATATGCTCAGAGGTTCAAGAAGCTTCCTGTAAAATCAGTAGATTTAGTGACATGAAGTAATGGCAATTATTTGAATGTTGTGGTACAGTCATTTTTGGCTTATGTATCAAACATAGGCTACTCCATTGAGTTTCAACATTGTAGTTTTTGCTTATTTCTCATTTCATTTTCAGAAACATGCATGCTAGGTGGATAATAAAACAGAAGAAACATTTCAGAATAGAATTTTGAACCACAAACTGCTAGAAACAAAACTAGCTAGGAATAAAATGGAAAAGACCACAGGACCTATTTTGGGATCAGTGTTTGGCTTTAAGGTGGGGGGGATTGCTGATGGAAGATTTTTCACTGTTGTAAAATAGAATTTTTAATGATTTTTCCATCAGAAGATTATTTGCTGCTTTTAATATTTTTTGGTGGGGGCTGCCCAAAATTAATTACAAGCAAGTCACAAACYAAGTGGCAAACAGCTGCATAAAATTAATTGCACAGAAACTATAGTCTCAAATCAGTATAACAGTTCTGCACACTGGAAAAAAGTTTTGGGGTCAGCCTTGATTTGGTAAAAATGTTGTTTCAGCACTGTCATTGTGCCGTCAGGTTTGCAGGCACGCCATAAGGAGAGACTGTCTGGAAGCTTCATTTGACTCTATTGAGTATCAACCACCTATCAAGAGGTGGGACACCGTTTACACATTTTTTGGTGTGTGACCACCCAAGTTGACTTAATAGTGATGATGACTCAACTACATGTCAACAACTCTGCAAGAGTGTGTTGACTACTTTTTTGAGGAATCGAACCCTAGTGGTCACTATAACTGGTGGTTTTCTCATTGCTGCTGGTAGGAGAAACCTAAGTCACATGGTTCGGGTTCGAGTTCCAGCAACAATTAGGTTCGATTCGGGTTCGAGTTTGGGTTCGGCAACGACTAGGTTCGATTCGGGTTCGAATTTTCCAATAAGGTTCGGTTGAGGTTCGGCTATACATATTGAACCCTAATAAAACCTCATCCCAAACCTCAATAAAATTCTCCCTAAAATTCGTCCTAAGGTTCGAATTCGGACACGCATTCAAGTTCATTCATGCTCGGCATTAGGTTCGGCAAACCTTGAGGTTTGCCGAATTTTGAACCTCAAGCTTTAGGTTCGGCGAACCCTGTGACTTAGGGAGAAACAGAGTGCATAACTAAACAGGAAACAACAGAAACAAAATGTTTGCAGTGTGCAACAACAAAACAAAGTTCGAAAACAAGGCATATCACAAAAATATTGCTGAAACCCTATGTCCTGCAAAGAACAGATTTGTAGCATGTAGAAAACCCTAGCTGTGGATAAAAATCCTGAGTAAATATTTAGCAAAGAGCCCTAAAGTCTAGAAAGTCTGATCCAAGAACCAAAGTGTTGCAATCAACAGAAAAATAGATCTGAATGGAGGATTTAAGGTGCCCTAAGGTGTACACACCTTGAACAAACCCAGAGAAAATTCCAGTGGCATATGGATGCTAGGTTTCAACGTGCAGAAAAAGATTCCCCCTAGGTAAATTACTGTAGTGAAGAAATAACTTAATATGAGTATGTTGTAGAGATCTGAATGGAGGGTTTGAGGTGTTCCAGGGTGTACATACCTTTAACAAACCAGGAGAAAATACCCACAGCAGGCTGATGCACAGTGAATGTGCATAAAACAATTCCACGAGGAAAATTACTACAGTTAAAATCTATAACTTGATATGAGGATGTTGTAGCTAACTTCAAAATCAAAAGCTAACTTTTTTTTGGAACAATCTTCAAATGATTAATCGCTTCATGTTCCTTTAAATGAGTGAAACCAATTGAACTCTGTCGTGGGCTTGAGAGAGCATGTGGTTTGTTATCGCACAATTTGTAGATTGAGCAAAGCCCAACCCAATCCACAAAAGTGTGACAACTACAAGAGTACCTACCCACTGTCACTTTAGATAGACACTCCTCTTGATTTAGTGATGATGAAATCACCACAAGGGGACAATCTCGGTGACCCTAGGGGGATTGAGACGAAAAGTGATATGATGATGAGTGAAACCCCTATAGATCAAGCTTGGAGATGAAGAATGGTTTGGAAAAGAGTCTTGTGAAGGGCGAGAAAGTTGTCAAGTGTTTTGTACCTGCAAAACAATGTTAGCCCTACTTAGAACAAGACAAATGATCATAAATCAAACCTTTAATCAATAGGGAATCAACAAGTTAAGCTTGCTGTCTCAAATTGCAGCAGTATGGAAATATATAGATCAACAAATAAAGATGTTACTAGCTGCAAAATCAACCGTCCAAAACATCAAATAATTATTGGGTAATCAAGCCCTAAACATATAAATAATATCCCAATATTTAGACACAAGTTTTGATGGTAAATTAGGGCTGCTAAATGATGTTATCAACAATATATTAGGGCAGCCTTGTGGCTGTAGAAAACTTTTGCTATAGCAGCAAGTTCTAGCCACTGAAATTCACAAGAAAGTCACTTAAATGAAAGCCCTTAACAAGAAGAATAATTAGCACTATTTACTTGCAATTTTCAGCGGTAGAAAGAGTGACAAAAGATAATAAAAGAGAGTTTGCAACAGTCCTAATGGCTGTAGCATTAAATTTATAACAAGAGAATCACTTGGCCAAAGAAGACACCTTAGAGGCTCAAACAAGCTTGTAACATGAAGAACAACTTCCAACAGACAATAGCAAAATCTCTATTTTTCACATATTCCAATGCCATGATTTTAGATTTCCAATGCATATTAGACTAGTGCCTTATCAACTGGGTTGTGGAGTCTCTTAATGTAAGGGCTAGTTGTGTTACCTCCCTAGGGGTGTAAGCCTTTTTACTCCCTAGGGCAAACAAAACTAGCAAGGTAAATCTATGAGGGTGTAAGCATTTTTACTCCTAGAAACCATTGCAAATTAACTTATCCAAGACAAATGTGATGAACCTTAGTGGAGGATTTATGCCTTTATACTTCTCAAAGGGTTTAGGCAAGAATAACCATGAAACAAGAAAAAAAAACCAACAATATGCAAAAATTTCCTCACCAAATCCAAGAGATAGCAAGATAAACCCTTTTCTACCAAGGATATTCCACCACAAAGCAAGAACAAGCATCCAAGAGAGAGAGAGTGCACCACTTCTTTCCAATAGACAAGTAAGTAGCATCCAAATAGCACAAGAGAGAGAAGATGTGATTTGTCCAAGAGGGACGAAAATTTCAGCCAAGAGCATCACTCAAGGGAGAGTGAGTTATGTCAAAATGAAAGTGACAAGGTCTTTATTTATACAAGACCTTGTAAAAACAATTTGTCCACTTAACTTAGGGTAAAACACAAATTAGGGAGGTCGGTCTCCTAATTTTCCCCTTTACAAGTCATAATTCAAATTTACAAAAGGAACAAACCCTAAAAGATGATGTCATGCCCTCTAGGTGTGAGGTTTTGACATAATGAACAAATCGTTGAGCTATTTGAGGGAGATGTTGGGCCTCCAAAGGCCACATATTCATGGTGCAAGGGTCTTCCTCCATCAAAACATGCCAAGTCATCATCAAGTCACCAACACCACCAAACCCTAGCCTCCCAAGTGTGATGTCATACCCCAGAAGAGAGATAAAGCTTCCAAAGGCAAACGTTGGGGCTGGGAAGGTTAGCGAGTCATCTCCAAGGAACACTCATGTGCCTCCAAAGGCAATTTCCCTCATCCAAACTATCCAAGGAGAGGGGGTGCATTAGCCATCATGTGGGCTTCATGCCCCAAGTGAAGGTCCAAGTGACCTTGTGCCTCACCTGTCAAAGACCTGCAAAGACAAGCAAGTACACCCTCCAAGGGTCCACAAGTCACAATATCATGTCAAGTAAGCCACATCTAATAAAAGAACCACCCGAACATGTCCATCAAATCCCCCCTTTTCAAAATAAACATATGCTCAAAGACCTTATACAATTTGTCAAATTTAGATATGGGAGGGGTGTCATAGTGCCCTATTTGGTGAACCAATCCTCAAGTAGGGGATGTTTTCGAGGAGAAATCTCTCTAAGTCGTGTAGTGTATGTGAAGTGGATGGGGTTAGACTTCTAGGAGTGGGGTTTCATGACATACAAGGGCTCATATTGTCTCATTTATGGGCATCTTTGTTGAGGGCTAGCCACATATCTTTTCTCCTTTTGTTTTTAAGGCGTATTTTTTCCAAACCCTTTTATTATTTAGCCATTTACTTTGCATGTGTCACCAAGTTGAAGTCATTAAGGGGCACTAAAAAGGAAATGCATAGCCCACAAATGCTCTACCTTGGTTAACATGTTTTTATGAAGACCTTCCAGGTTGAAGTCAATAAGGAGCACTAAAAAGGAAATGCATAGCCCACAAACGCTCTACCCTGAAAGGTGATCATTGTTTAATTAATTATTATTACGGGTCTCTTACTTTTATTTATGAGAAGCATTTCATTTATCTTGGGATCCCAAGGCGAGCCTTTATTGCGTGATGCTCTTGTTAGGGCACCTTCGACCCTAATGGCCCCTTCTTCCCATGAAATGAGGTATATGCCCTTCTTGGGTTAATAAGCTCGAAAACCTAAAAGGTTGGGAGACGGAAAGGAAAAAGTGTTGGAAGGTGGCAATTATGAGCGGAAATGGTACAATGACCCTTCAAGGTGACCCCCTGGTAGCAACCATTTCCCCAAGGGTGGCTACTTACTAGGAAACCATGACACTCACCAACATGAAATAGGGCAAAAAGCCTAATTTCCAAGCAAATGTTTTCAAAATCCAAAAAGGACTCTTTGCAACATATTCAAATGCTTGAATTATTAGGACACTTACCACAATACCTGAGTTGTTACCTCATGGAGCAAGATTCATTGTCCTTTGTGATCCAAGCCAAGTGTGGTGGACATTGTTGTCATCGTTGAATGGTGATGTATGGTGAATGAAGTGCTCTGCATGTTGGGCTACCTATCAATACTCCATGTCTGCAACTTGAGGGCCTCAAGACATCATCTCCTTAGTTATCCCTATAAATTGGGGATAACATGGTTCATTGGAGAGACTCAATCCATTTATGTTGTTACCATGTTGAAGATAAAGCATACACACAATTAAGGAAATTGTCTCTACATAATGATCACATGAACCAAAAACAAAAGATATTGCATGAGCATCTACCAATTGAGTTAACTCATGGGGCTTTAGTGTGAAGTGTGAAGTGTTATAAATAAGAGTGGTATATGTATTGTTAGTAGCCTACATGGGATTCATGTAGATAAACGTGTTGCAACATCATTAATGTATGTGACAATTATTATTCTCCAATTATGTTTATTATTTTGTTATTTATACAACCATATAAAATCCTACATGGGATAAGAGTACGATGCCAATCCTGAAATTTATAAATCAAAAGTTCGAAGAAAAACATAATATTGTTGAGACAAATTTCAATGCAAAGTTCCAAGTGCTTCAAAATTGGTTCAAGTGAGATGACATTGAACCTATGTTAAGCGTACATGATGATGGTGGATATTTGACCAAATGGTTGTCATATAATTTACTATGTAATAATAAAAATCATCATCGATATAAACATTTAACACAAAATTAGCATTATTCTAGGTAGAGACCCATTTTTCAACAATAAGAAACGACTGGGGATAATTTTAAGGAAGGAAATTTATCTTAGAATGTAGAAACCTTGGCGAATCTTACTAGTCTTTAATATGCAAAATATAAAATGTTTAGCAATATTTTTGTAAAAATATTCTATTTTCTAAAGATTTTATATAGTTTCTATAAAATTTGGGCTATTTTATTCTTAAGGTAAAATGATTTTATTCTATAGGATTTGGGCTAATCACTTTTAGAAAAAATGGAAATTGACGAATCTTTTTATTGGAAAAAACATAGAGAAATAACTCATGGGTAAAATTTAGCCCCTGAAATTTTCCTTAGAAATAGCAAAAAATTATTAATCTCAACCATCAACAAATAATGAATATTTGTGACAACAATATTGTTATGAACTTATTAGTTCATAAATTGAGCATTCATGGTGAAAGATATGTTGAAAGACATAATATAAACCATGTTTTATGTGATTATGATCTCATTATATAGTGTTTGAAGAGATGGGTAACAACAAATAGTTGACTTTTAGGAGTTTTAATTATAATAGTAATAGTATATCGTATAGTTAGGTTTTATTATATTGAATATTATACAGTTAGGTATATTATGTGTTGTCCTCTTTAGATATGTTGTCTTCGAAGCATTAGTAGAGGGTTGTTGTTTTATGAAAAGTCTCATTCCAACTTGTCTTTCACTTTGAGATATTCTTGAAGCTCTTCTAGGTTTGGGAAACAAAATGGTAAGATCTATAAAGCTTTCAACAAAATTGTTGCAATGTGAAATGATCCATCCATCTTAGGTTGATTGTTTTGGGATTGTTTGTCAATATGACTTTCAAATTGAACTTCTTTGACTATGATTCCAAGTATACGTGTGATTCTTAAGCCTCCAAATTGCATTGGAATTTTGATTATTTAGATTGTAAGGAGAGTGTTATCTTTGTTCATAGGGATGTGGACATTGGTCAATGTCATGACCCTTGTGATTGGGATGGTGATAAGGTATCATTGTAATTCGCTTCTTGATCTTCATTTTAGGATACTCTTGATTCATTTTAATTTGTGCATTCAGACCTTCATCATAAAATTGTGTTCTTTTGTTGGTTAATAATATTTTGTTTGTGGCGACACTTTTTTTGGCATAAAAGCTTCCTTTAACTATTAATGAAAACGTGATTTACAAATACTTTTTACAAAAAAACAAAGGTTGTACACACAACCTCCACAAGTACTAGAAAAAAAGGCTAAGTGAAGATTTGAAAATGGGCTCCAGAGTAGCCTAACAATTAACAAATCCCCATAATGGGTGAACAACATACCACCACTAACAATTATCCTTCCCTCCACAAAAACTTAGACATCGATGCAAGGGAACAACATGAGGTTGAGCATCTAAACCAGAGAAATCAACCCTAACAAACTGTTGATAGCGTGTGCTAGGAAGAACACACCCCTAAGGCCAAATTGAGCAACAAATAGTAGAAGACGATAAACCCTAAGCTAAATCAACGCGCTGCTAGTTAGGGTAGAAGATAAACCAACACTTGTAAGCAATGGACATCGCCAATTGGAAATAACACCCATCGATGGCACAAACAAACTTCATAATAGTTATAGAGGCACCAAGAGCCACAACAAGCCAAAGACGTAAACCCATAAGAAGAGCTCAACACCATCAACTAAGAATATATGCTGCCATTAATAAATGACACAAGCCATTGCAATTGATAGAGGATGTAGGCCCACCACTATCAACAAAAGAGATAGGTCTGAAGCTCTAAAAAATGTACACATGTTTGTTTCCATATATAAAACGCTCGCCCACTACCATCATTAAAAAACACAAGGTGGCCACCATCCACAAAAGGTCTTGCAATTGGGTAGGGGAGCGAGCCTCCAAAGTAGATCCATGACATTGACCTGCCACCAAATGCACAAAAATCATGGAATGAAACCCTCTAGCTAGACCATAGAAAATACACACACTACTACATTTGGGATCATTTTATGGTGTTGAATCGATGCTTTAAGAGTCAAAATTAGATGGTTTCGAGATGCTATGTTTTTTCAAGATATTGGAAATTAAAGTCAACAAAATTTCATCGATATCTTGACCTTTTGTTATGACTTTATTGACGATGTATCTATCAATATTACAAATTTTTGCAAACAAATGACGCTTTATTGTTATGAACATAATTTCCATGAACATCGATATATTGACATAAAGGCAATGCCATGTTAGCAGACACCACATTGGCTTATGACATGTCATTGCACCACGTTGGCATTGGCGTGTCATCCATGCGGCATCAACATTGCCACGTTATCCATATAACATCAGCATTGCCATGTTAGCCATGCCATTTCATCCTTTGTGTTGAAATATCGAGATTTAAAGGGTGTTTTTAAGTACCATAATTTTGATGTATGTGTTGCAAAAATGATGTAGTTGATACATCGACAGTAATAATGTTTATAAATCAACGTTATTGGCATGTGTTTTACTATGCAATTCGTTTCTTCTAGTCTTCTTGCGTTTTTGCATCTCCAAATGACTTGTATCAGTTGTCCGAAGATTGTTACAAGTGGTCTTGAGTTCAATCTCAACAACAATGATGATTTATGGTACTAGGTTTCAATTGGGTAGTGAAATGGAAAGGTTATAGTTTACTATGAAGGTTTGTTTAGAAAATGTTGGTGTTAGAGGTGGTAGAGGTCTTGATGTTCTTGAGAATTGGTCTACATCTGGGACCAACATTTGTTAGATAATCCCTTGTAGTGAGCTATGAGGTTGTCTTCTTGTAGCAAAAGAGAAACATAGTACCACTAAATCGTCATCGTTGTTGAGCTTGAACTTGAGATTGCTTTCAACTCTATTCAGATGGTCAACACGAATCATTTTGAGATGCTAAAATGGACCAAGACTAGAGACAAGAATTGGATATTAAAACAAACGCATAATGAATGAAATAATGGATTGTAGACTAATATGTACCTTCATATCCACCACCTCTTGTGGCATCATTTTTCTCTCACAAAACCTATTCTGAAACATACAAAGCAAGATGACTCCATCAACACTTGCTAAAATCTTGATACCATTATCATTTCCTACAAAATTCAATAAAAAATGGTCAAAGATTAAATACCTACAAAATAGCCATAATTCTACTTGATAGAAAGGAGTGCAAAGATAGGGAGATGCCATGTAGAAATAACAAAGCAAAGGAACACACTTGATTGAGAAGGGTTGACCTCTCAATTAGGACCAACTCTTCATTCAAAGGGTTGACTAAGGCCTTATCATGTTGACTAGAGGACCTTACATCCACTTGGAAACTAATTTTGCCAAATATTATTTGGGCCAACCACCAGAGAGCATGTTAATATTTAATTAGTTCTTGCTAATTGGCATCATCTTGTTTATAATTGGAAACCATCATTGAATTTATTTTTGCAATTTTTAGATACAAACCATATATCCATTCAACTTAATTCATGTTTATGATATAATAAACATGTATTGAAGAACTCGAAGTGGTTTACCAATAGACCTACTCTTCAATGTATATTTTAACTCTAATGTTACAAACCCTTCAAATTATTCTACATTGCAACACAATGATCTAGCATGGGGAGAAGCCTAGTTTCTCTCTTCTTGTAGTTAGGAGAAGTTGTCATTAAGATGTGCATAATATCTATGTAGGGATTTGCTAACACCGCTACTTGGAAGCTAAGAGACTCGTATATACCTTGCTTGTCTTTCATTCATCTAAGTTATTCCTTAATGCAACAAAAAAAAATCTAATAAAGAAATTGGCATGATAGTTATGCACGCAACTTGAATCCCTAGCATTTTGAAAGCTAAGAGACTCTAAAATAAACAAATATCTTTCATAGTTTGAAGACCCATATAGGGTCCTTGTGAGATGAGAGGGCAAGACTCTCTTAGATATTTAGTTTTGGATGAGTTTAATACAAATTCAAAGTAGTGCTTTAGTTCTTTAGCTAAAGATGCAGGGCATGAAATAACATAGTTTAGGCCATGTTTGTTGTGCATCTATGATCACGAGTTTTCCACATCTTGGACAACTTTGTATCATGATAATTGTGTAGCAAGGATGCAAAATGTTTTATAGCTCACCTTTGTAATTAGGTTAGACAATGTTTTCATAGGAAATTTAAATTAAATGCTATATAGAGGTTTGGTTTTAACCATTAGCTCATTATACACCTTACACATAATTATGCATTAAGAGCTTGTTTTTTCAAGCCCTTTATTATTATTATTATTAATTTTTAGTCACAATTATAATTAATGAATTTTAATAACAATTGCAATAATTATAATAATATTCTGGGGCAAGCCAAAACGGGGGGTTGCCTGGTACTTGGCCCGTGGGAGGGAACTGCCTGCCTTAGACGCACCTGGTGCACCTGATAATTCTCTTGAAGCGCCCCCGCAGCAATCCCAACAATTCCTCCCCCGAATGCACTCTTGGCAGCACCGGTCCCTGAAGCCTTCCCAGTAGCTCCTCCCCCGTAAGCAATCCCAGAAGTTCCCCCCCCCTGTTGATGCTCCTCCCCCCGAAGAAGATCCGCCTCTGGCACTGCTCCTAATACCCACCCCGAACCAGCCACCCTGTGACCAGACTCCTTGTGACCTCTCCCCCCTCTCGAACCCCTACGGATGTAGGGTTGAGTGGTTCGACTTACACGGTAATTCACTCAGTTATGCACCTCCTCCTCCCTCCCCCCCTCCGCGCCACTTTTATCCGCCCTCCCCCTCCTCCTCCCCGCTCTCCACCCACCCCCACCCCTCCTATGCTAGATGTGTAGACCAAATAGAACTCCTAACTATCCTGCACACAATGAAAAAGGACTTGGAGGACATCAATTTGATGAAAAAAGACTTGGAGGCTATCAAAATGGCAATGCTCGAAGCACAGGACAGGGAAGCAAACCACTGGAGAAGAATGGACGCCATGATGATGTTCATGCAAGACCCCCAACAAGCCATAGTGAAACGTGGGAAAGGCAAGGCTCTGATGAAGCAAGCTTTCGCAGGATTGCGTCTTGGTCCAGGTTTTTAGTTTTAGTAATGTTATTCTCTGCTTCTCTATGCACTGTAACCATGTGCCTCGGCCCTGCGTGACCCAGTAGAGTAGTTCATTTTCAATGGATTGTCTCTGGCGATGGTGGTTTCCCAACAAGACACCAGGACCATAATATTTTTTGGACAAGTGACTACACTAGTTTTTGGACATCTGGCGCAGTGGTTTCCCTCATGGGCACTACGACCACATGACAATTTTTATCTTAGACAGCTGTACTTTTTTTGAAAGGAATTAATACATTACCGTAACTTACAAAAAAAAAATTATAATAATATTATTAATTTTCATTATAATAATTGTATTTAGTGGTAAAGTCGACGCTATTATTATGCTCCCATGATGACACTAATTAATATAATGACACTAATTAATTTTTCATTAGAGTTATAAGTTGCAAATTTGATGCTACCACGACACTATCATGTCATGTAAGCAACGCTCCACGATGCAAAATTGACGCAATGGCAACATGTCATTCGTATTAGTGTCAAAAAACAATAAGTTAACAAGACACCATTTTTTTGTAGCACCGAATAAAAAGACTTGGGTGCAATACGATGTTGACACGTATACAACTTATGCTCCATCCTTGCCTCCAAACAATGGATGCATGTCTGACACAAAATCGACAGAAAACTTTGAAAAGTTAAAAAAAATAAAGGACACAAAATTTTAATATAATAACAGTAATTATTTTTTCATTAGAGTTAATAGTGTCAAATTTGTTGCTATGATGAAACTATTATGACACATAATCAATGCCCCGTGATGCAAAATTGACACTGTGACAACGTGTAATTCGTATTAGTGTAAAAAGACAATATGTTGACAAGTCACCAATTTTTCATAGCATTGAAAAAATTATTTGGGTGCAACATTGTGTCGACGTGTATACAACTTGTGCTCCATCCTTGCATCCGTACAATGGAAGTACATCTGGTGCAAAATCGAGA
This sequence comes from Picea sitchensis, assembly GCA_010110895.2. NCBI lineage: Eukaryota > Viridiplantae > Streptophyta > Pinopsida > Pinales > Pinaceae > Picea > Picea sitchensis. The sequence continues at coordinate 37,950 of SNQJ01S0028129.1, read as the reverse complement.
GAAAACTTGGAAAAGTAAAAAAATGGAGGACACAAATAAAGTTGTGTTGCCTTTCTTGTGCATTTCTAATCTAAAGTGAAAAAATAATGTGTCCTCATTTCATTTTCACTTGAGGGTTTGGGAAAAGCTTCTTGGAGCTAAAAGAGATTTCTGGAGGCACTCAAAAGAAGCATGATAAAGATATTTTGTGGGGCACCATAAGATGAAATGTAATTTTTTTTTCATTTCTTCCCTTCTCATCCTCCCCCTCCCTCTCCCTCAAATTTTTAATTTGCATATTTAAAACAAAATGGGATTTGGGTTTTGGAGATGGAAAATGGTATTTGGGTTTGGGGAAAAGCTTATTGGAGCTGATAAGGATTTGTGGAGGCACTCAACATGAGCATGATAAGGATATTTTGTGGGGAATCACAAGATCAAAGATATGTTTTTTGTCATTTCTCTCCCCCTACCCTCCCCCTCCTTTTTATAATCTACATATTTAAAAAAAACAAGATTTGAGTTTTGGTGATGGCAAATGGTATTTGGGATATGGAGATGAGATTTACTCCTATTCTTCTTCTCTCTCTCTCTCCCTTCTCCCCCTCTTCTATTTTCTCTTACTTATATCCCTCATTCCCCTCTTCCCCCTCTTTTTCTCCCCCCAACCTCTTATTTTTCTTCTCCCTCTCCTAAAACTCTAGTGGAGGAGTGGTGCTTTATACAGTGGATTATTGTTTCATTTTAAAAGTGTTGGATTTCCCTATGTCCACTTTCTAGACATTTATTTTGTTTTTGTTACAACTCCATAACTCAATGGATAATGCACTAGTTTGAGACGAAGTTCCAATGGTAAATTGAATAAAAGAGTAAAGTTAATGAATCATGAATACTCATGGCTCATCACTTGAAGGGTTTAAAATAACTAATGAAGGTATTTGTAATGGAAAAAAGACCATATTAGTATTAAAAGATGTTGATGTTTCAACATCGGGTAGACATTCTCCCAGATTGGTCATGCTGATTTGACCAAGGGAGGATGATACATTCACTCACATGGCCATGTTGATTTGGCTAGTGGTGAATGGCCCAGGATGTTGATGTTTCTCCAGTTAGCAACATCGGGCAGACATTCTCCCATATTGGTCATGCCGATTTGACCAAGGGAGAATGATAAATTCACTCACGGGGCCATGTTGATTTGGATAGTGGTGAATGGCCCAGGTATAGTCTTTCTCCTAGTAGTCATGTTGATTTGGCGAGGAATGATAAAGACTCAAGATGATCACACATTTCCTGCTCCAGGATGGAGTGATCTATTTTTATAGGGCAGGTTTGACTTATTTACAAGTCTAGTCTAATGTTGAAGATGTAGACTCTAGAGACCCCTTGTGATGAGGGGATTCTCGGTGAATCTACTCAACATTAGAGCCCTATATTAATTAGACGTGCATGTGAGGAGATGATACATCAACAAGGAACATGGAAAACTTTTCTAGTGAAGAAGAAATGTCAAGAAGACAAGACAAACCATTGAAGAAACCCCAGAAAACAGTAAAGAAGAAATTGAAGACAAAAGAAGAAGTCAGCCCCACAAGGAAATTGATGGTGACTCGAAATGTATAAATAAAGGCTGGATCATTTCAATTGACATATAACACAACTCTTCTCATCAAGTGCACAGTTCCCAGTTGTTTGTTACAGTGTGCAATTCCCTGTTGCAAGTTATAGTGTGTAGTTCCCAGTTGCGAGTTATAGTGTGTAGTTCCCAATTGTCTATTACAGTTGGTAGTCCCCAGTTGTTTGTTGTAGTGTGCAATCCCAAGTTGTTTGTTGCAGTGCACAATTCCCAGTTACATTGCGCATTTCCTAGTTTCCAGTTGCAGTGTGTAGTTTCCAGCTTCGTTATCTTCGAGGTGCACTATTTTTTGTAGTATCTTAGCAGCTCTTTTTTGGTGCGCTATCCTTGAGGGATCTTCCTCATACAAGGGAACAATTATCTTGTGCTAGGTTTATTCATATAAATGGTGATAAAGCTTGGATACATTTCTTCTTAAGAAAAGTTGTTGGGTTTTATCCTAAGGTTGGGTTTCCCAGGGTAATATCTTGTGTCTACTGTGCATGGCTATCTTTCTATGATTTTTTTGTTTCCATTGCAGTTTATTTTTGGTTGATATTTTCAATGTGTAATTATTTTATGATAATAGTGACATGAAATTCTGTTTGAAATCATTAGGAAATAATTATCAGATCTGGAAATTGAAAATTCCACATGGTTTCAGAGCTTTGTTGAAATTTTCCATTGCACAGTTACAGATCTATTGTTGGCTACAACACTAGAAGAGTGTTATAATTTATTTTTTCTTATTCTTGTTCCAGACAGGTTACCATGGAAGAATGATTAGTCACAACACCAGAAAAGTGGTGTTCTTGTCTTTTGTTTTGGCTCTTATTCCAGCCAAGTTACYGTAGAGGAATAAGTGGTCTAAGATGACATTTTCCAACCATGAAGAGAGGCCATTAACCCTCATGTTTCTATGATTCCTTCCTTGTTTGGGTAGAGACCTTGATGGAGCATGCCTAGTAAGGCCACGGGCMTGTCTTACACCTTGAGGAGACATCAAGTCTAAGGAGTAGACCTTGGACAATAGTATTGTTKATTAAGGAAGAACATGTTCTCTGTTGGAGGATAGAGGTTACAAAGTTGCATTTGTGGATGGTCAAGTTTTTGTATGGCCTAAGAGCTCAAGCAAAGACTCAACATGAGTGATTGGTGTTTAAGAGGAAGGATTGTACACATTATCAGGACGTCCAACCCAGACTTTGGTACAAGAAAGTATCAATTTATCTGAGTTATGGCATCAGATATTTTCTCACCTACATTACAGGGCTTTGCCAGTATTAAGAAGAATGGTTACAGGTATTCCAGAGCTCCAGGCAAAGAAGGAGGGTGTTTGTAGGGGATGTAAACTTGGTAAGAATACCAAGGACCGTATCCGAGTAGTGATAGTATATCCAAAGGGATCTTGGATATAGTTCATTCAAATGTATGCGAACTGATGACAATATCATCCTTGGGTGGCTTCTTGTACTACGTGACATCCATTGATGATTTATCCCTAAAGACATGGATCTACTTCATGAAAACAAAGGATGAATTCTTCAGCATGTTCCAGGAGTATAGAGACAGCCAAGGAGGAGCAGGTGGCCCCACCAAGTACCATCTCAGGGGGAGCCAAAATTCAAAGGGATACAGCCTTCAGGATCCAGTAGGGAGGAGCATCCTCCCAGGACAGTTCATAAGAGGTCAAACTTCAGAGGAGGACAACAGGTGTAGAGGGAGTAGATAGCTCTGAGAATTGTACAGACTCAGAAGAAGTCAAGTTTCATAGGGAGCATGTAGACTAAAAATGAGCTCGATCTCAGAGAAAGACAGTTGGGTTAGAGGGAGATTCGATCATTCATAGGGATTTCCCCCTCAGGTTCAGGTGGGAGAGAGACATCTTCCAGGACTGACAGACATGTTTCATGAGTTGAGGAGGCCAGATAGAAGGGGCTGCTAGGAGATGTGAAACCTCATGAGAGGATCCACTTGTTCAGTAGGTGTTTCTACAATGACATAGGAGACCACCAGTCTGGAGGACTGGGGTATGGAATTTTCCTCGGTCATAGAGGGAGAAGCCAGTGAGGTGGACTGGACAACATGGTTTGCTTCAATGACAGAGGGAGTTGGCCTCAAAATTCAAAATAAGGGATCTTGGCTTGATGCATTATTTCTTGGTATTGGAGATGTGGAAGAAACCAGACGAGATCTTCCTTGGACAAGGAAAGTACACAATTGAGATCTTGAGTAGATTTGGTATGATGGATTGCAAGTCCATGGATACACCTATGATGACAAATCTGAAGAATCTGAGTGATTCCACTTCATATTCATATTTGGTGGATCCCACTATGTACATGTAGTTGATTGGATCCTTGATGTACTTGGTCAACACCAGGATAGATATTTGCTTTGTAGTGAGTACCCTGAGCCATTTTATGATTGAGTCGAGGCGTTTCCAATGGGTTGCAACAAATCATGTGTTGAGGTACCTGTGTGGTGTTGAAATAATGTAACTGCGAAGAGTATTCTTATTATTATTGTTATGTTATTCATAAGATTAATCCCCATTGTGGATTAATCATGTCGGTAATTGTATTAGGACCAAATCCCCTTTTGTGGATTGGTCATCGGACAATTGTAATAGGCAGAATAAGAAGTCGGCCCCAACAGTTATTATTGAG
>SNQJ01S0028129.1:0-33674 GCA_010110895.2 Picea sitchensis | reverse complement strand
AGAGGACTATTTGTATTGGTTTGAGTTATCTCTTGAACATTGTATTAGCAATTTATGATAAGGAAGTTTTTGATGGGTTTTCTTCCTCTAGAGGGTTTCCCAGGATAAATGTTGTGTCTCTTGTGAATGTGTATTTCTCAGTGATCGTGTTCTTATGATTCTCTTATCTATTGAAATGCAAAGAACTATAATAATGGCATAAACATTAACATGTGGTACAGTTGGATATGGTCTGAGATATGTCTCAGGTGGTGAAGTGAGGCTGCAAGGATATACTGATTTTGATTTGGCAGGGAGTGCATTGGACAGAAAGAGCACCCCGGGGTGTTGCTTCAGCTTAGAATCAACTATGATATCCTTGATTAGCAGGAAGCATGCTTTTGCAACACCTAATACAACAGAAGCAGAGTATATCGCAACTAGTGTCGCAAGTCTTGAAGCGGTGCAGCTTTGAAATATTCTTGCAATAGTGTTTGATCATGAGCTAGAGACGACCTTGATACATTGCAATAATCAAAGTTGTGTCAAGCTTTCAGAAAATCCAGTATTTCATGATAGGTCAAAGCACATTGATATCAAATATCACTTCATCTGAGACATGGTACAGAAGGGAGTAGTGAAGCTCCAGTACATATCCACATATGAGCAAATTGTTGACATTCTCACCAAGTGTTTGTCTAGGGCAGAGTCTGTATACTTCTGCAATCTTGCAATGATGCATAATTTCTCCCTCACTGAAAGGGATTGTTGATGTTTCAACATTGGGCACACATTCTCCTAGAATGGTCATGTTGATTTGACCAAGGGAAAATGATACATTCACTCATGGGGCCATGCTTATTTGGCTAGTGGTGAATGGCCCAAGATGTTAATGTTTCTCTAGTTAGCAACATCAGGCAGACATTCTCCCAAATTGGTCATGTTGATTTGACCAAGGGAGAATGATACATCACTCACGGGGCCATGTTGATTTGTATAGTGGTGAATGGTCCAGGTGTAATCTTTCTCCTAGTAGTCACGTTGATTTGACGAGGAGTGATAAAGACTTGAGATTCTCTCAAATTTCCTGCTCCAGGATAGAGTGATCTATTTTTATAGGGCAGGCTTGACTTGTTTACAAATCTAGTCTAATGTTGAATATGTAGACTCTAGAGACCACTTGTGATGAGGGGTTTCTCGGTGAATCTACTCAACATTAGAGCCCTATATTAACTAGACGTGCATGTGAGGAGATGATACATCGACAAGGCTCATGGAAAAAATTTCTAGTGAAGAAGAAATGCAAAGAAGACAAGGCAAACCATTGAAGAAGCCCTAGAAAGCATTAATGGAGAAATTGAAGACAAAAGAAGAATTCGGCCCCACAAGGAAATTGAAGGTGACTCGAACTGTATAAATAAAGGATGGATAATTTCACTTGACATATGACACAACTCTTCTCATCAAGTGCGCAATTCCTAGTTGTTTGTTGCAGTGTGCAATTCCCAATTTCCAGTTAAAGTGCGTAGTTCCCAGTTTCCAGTTACAGTGCGCAGTTCCCAGTTGTTTGTTGCAATGCACAATCCCTAGTTGTCTATTGCAGTGCACAGTTCCCAGTTACAGTGCACATTTCCCAATTTCCAGCTATAGTGCGCAGTTGCAAGCTTCGTTATCTTCGAGGTGCGCTAATTTTTGTAGTATCTTAGCAGTTCTTTGTGGTGCGATATCCTTGAGGGATCTTCCTCATACAAGGGCACAATTATATTGTGTTGGGTTTCTTCATATAAATGGTCATATATCTTGGATTGATTTCTTCTTAAGAAAAGTTGTTGGACTTTCTCCCAAGGTTGGTTTTCCCATGTGAATATCTTGTATCTATTGTGCATGGCTATCTTTCTATGATTATGTTGTTTCCACTGCAGTTATTTTTTGGTTGAGATTTTCAGTGTGTAATTATTCTATGATAACAATGGCATAAAATTCTGTTTGAAATCATAAGGAAATAATTATTAGAATGGAAATTAAAAATTCAACAAAAGGCACCTCACACATGGTCCACCCTAGCAAGCTCCCATCCCAAATACCAATATAACTACACATTAGCCAAGTGTCTAATGGGAAAACAATACTATATATGCCCCTCACTCACTTCATAATTTACTGTCATTCTCACTCATGCAAGGGAACTTCCTATGCACTATGTGAGATTTTGGTCATCATGAAGGTGAACGAATCCTATACTATTATGCTACATGGGAAAAAAAGACATGATACCAAAACCATAAACAATGTTATTATCATATCGAAGGAGGATGCTATCACATAAACTTGAATATTTACACTAAATTTTGCTTAACTCTAGTTGAATTCGGTGACTTTCGTTAACTTTCATTGAAGAAAGTGTCTCTGCATATGTTAATGTTATGCATGCGTGTTTTCAGTATTCATGTCAAATTATGCATATATTTTATTCCATGTATTTTATGTATTTATCTCATTAGTGTATTGTGTAATAGATCCACAGATCATATGGCTTCAAATGGAGACATGGTATCAAACATTGATGTTAGACAGAAGGAAAGAGACAAGGAAGGTTGTAGAAGAAATGGTAAAGACAAAAATTGATGACAGTGATGAACAAAAATATCCAAGTGAGTTGTAATCACATACTTTATTATTGTTATATAATATTTAAAAATATGTATTTATTTTATGAAGAGTTGCATTTGTAAATCTAATCGTTACTTATTATATTATGTTTTTTGTTGGAGAAAAGCTTGATAAAAATAATTGGATCATTACTAAAGAGTTTAAAACAGAAAGAAAGTCTCAAATGCAATGAATCTAAACATGTTAGCCTTGGTACAATTTATCGTACATTTTTCAATAAAATTTAGAGTGCATTTGAATCCAATATACAACATTTTTCAAGGTGTACTTAATTGTTCTATGACATGCATATTAATGTTTGAGCATAGGGCTAAGAGATGATAGTGAATAGAGATGAAGATCTATCTTGGGAGAAGACAAAGAAGATATTTTTGAGAAAGACCATGTACAAGTTGAAAGAAAATGAGAGGCTTGAAAAATTGGAACGAGAAAATTTTCCATACTCAAGAAATTTCTACACTATCATGAGGGATTGGTCAAAATAATAAATAATAAAGATATTGTATCGGGTGAAATATGTTCAAATTAGTTTTATTTTTAGTCACTCGTGTTTCTAGTCCTTTACCTTTTATATTTCATTCATTCATTGGAATATATTATATTATTCTAGACTAATGATGACAAGAGTGATTCTGATGAATCAAAGAGTATTGACAACTTTTTAACCTATATATTTTTTATTACATCTTTAATAGTTAGCAATTTTTATGTTATTGAACTTATGTTCTTTTATTATGTTTTTACAAAGTGAGGGTGAAGAGGGTTCAAAAGATGAGGAGGGAACGAACAACAATTAAATCAACTTATGATGTCAAATTCATTTCCTTTTTTTTTATGTTACATTGCATACAAAGTTGGCATTTCCTAGGGTGACAGTTTACCACTTATTTATAGACAGTGCAATCAATTTCATCCTATCAACTTATAATGTCAAATTCGTTTAATTCAATCTATTCATCCCTAGATATTAGGAGCAAGAACTTTGGGGGTGGTTGATCAATGGCCCTCAAGTGAGAACATGCCCACGTCCTTCACTTGTGGTTTTATTATTCTCTACTTTATGTTTCATGGTCTTGGAATATATATCTTATATATCATCGTTTAGATATGTTTTTATCATGCATTTATATATTTTTATAGGAGTGGCCTTTGTGCTTCTACTGTGTATCACACCGTTGTACTTAGTAGTCCCTTTGACCTATATGTGGTCAATAGTTGAACATTAATAAAATATCTTATCTTATATTTGTGGATATTTTTTCATGCTACGTTGTATACATGGTTCTTTGCTTCCATTGTTTAAAATCGATTGAAAGTTGGTGCGGTAAAATTCCATAATTGTGTTTATGGATACGTGATTTTTCTTTCGTGGTGTGAAATTCACTGAGTTCAATATGATAAAATTTCATAATTGTGTATACAGATACATGGTTTTTGCTCTCATGATTAATATATTGTAGAATAGATGCATACTAATTATCAATCTCTCACCAATGTTAAAATATTAAAAAAATAGTACTAAAAAAATTAAATTAATACGTGGATAATTAATAATAATTAAATAATCAATAGTAATTTAATTAACAAAAATAATGAAACAATTAATAATAATTTATCACATAAATATGATGCAAAAACAATGTAGATCTAATGTTAATGTGATGCTATCATGATTTAATTTGATTGAATACAACATATTTTGTATGCAAAGCAATGTCATCTTTGATATAGTTATGACATTAAAATGACACAATTTTGACGTTAACACGATGCAAATATGATGGTAACATGAGTCAAAGTTTATGAATTCAATGCTAGAACAATGCTAAAAAAACACAAACGTTTTGTATTTCGACACTCGTATGACTCTAATACCATGCAAGTGATGATGCCCAAGTGAATAATATTGATGCAAAGATGACACAATTCAATGTTAATGTGACACAAAAGTGCATGGTCGATGCAAAATTGACACTGATTTTTTTTTCTTTTTAAACTATGATGCAAAACAATGCATGAGTGACGGAAAAGGCCATTTGTGACACACATTTCATTGCAGCTACAACACTGGAAAGAACACACATCATAAAATATGACACTGAAAATGGGCGGTACAATGCAAAATTGATGGAAATCATGATGTCGTATGGTGCATCGTGTTTAGCATAGTCTAACACACACACACACACAACATTGATGCTAGAACTTCATATTATAGTAGTGAGTAGAGTTGCCACCCAATCTCTAGGAGTAAATATGAAAACTAGAGAACAAGGGGAGAAGATGGGAGAGGAAGGAGGCCACTAATAGAGTTGTTTATGATATCCAATGCTATTAGGGTATTTAATAACAAAGGAAACTAACTAGGGAATCACATAGAGAAAATAAAGTAAAATCAAGTTTATTTGCCTTAACTCTATGTGTGCTAATTAACTACATTGCATGGAAAGAAAGGAAACTAAAAAGAAATGATAATGAGACATATTTAACCCTTGATTCAAAGCACATAAACCCAATAGTGAGAATTAAACTTGTTAACCCAATTTACTATTGCAATTGAGCAATCTAGGAGAGGCCCTAGGGTTTATTTACCGTCTTAAGGGATCTCAAGATATTAGGTAACTTTTGAAATAGAACTAATTGATTTACTAGACAAGAGAGTAAGATACCTTGAGTTAATGAAAATGAACATGCATGAGGATGGGGGCAGGAGGAGAATGTGCACATTTGCAATGCACACCTTCTCCCCTCACATAAGCAACTTGGAAAGGAGAGAAAACATACTTAATGTATTTGAATGCATTGGTATCCTACTACAAAACATGCTTATAAATGTTATCTCCAAATAAAATTAATGAAATAAAACAAGTGCACAAACATACATAGAAAGATAAACTCTAATTGAAAGTATAATGACCTTGAGTGTTATTAATAATAAGGTACCTTCCTTACTCATGGATTGTGTTGGAACCTCCCTTAAGGCAGTGACATTGATTCACCAAGATGTAGGAAGGGACAGAGCTATGAACACCCTAGGAATAATCAACTGATCTAACAAGAGAAGAGCAAGGCAATGAAGAGGAGAAACTATGGAGAAAGACTCTAGTTGGAGTGTTGAAGGGGATAATAGAATCTCCAATCATCCCAACAATGTAAGAAAAAGAGGCAAGAGTGTTAGATCACAAGTTTGGTGTTAATCTTATAGTGTTTTAGTGTGTAAGAGAATGAGAAAAGAGACCATTGATAAATATATAAGAGGTAACTTAAATAGAATTTAGAATGACCTAGGCAAATTATTGTTAAAATATTTGATGCACTTGTTTTAACCATAGACAATATCACTATTGTCACCCAACCATAGGCACGTAGCCACCCCAGAGCACCTTAACCTTTGCTAGATAGAATGATTTCGAAAAACCACACTAGAACCAACAGATAAACCCTAGCTGCAGCAATAGCATGATATGGAACCAGAAAACACCATCCAATTTCAACAACGACACAAGACAATGAGAGTGCACCTTCTCCAAGGGTATCACACAAGAGAGAGAGAGAGTCTCCACAACCATAGAACAAGAATAATACTCAACTGCATCAATTGCAGTTGCACTTCTTCCCCATATTTGCGCCTTCAAGAAATCCACCAATATACTCCAAGATGTCACCAAGAATACCACCAAGAGATACTAGAAGGTAGGGTGCATATCTTAGGCTAGATAGTGCTAGAGAGAGAGACCAAGAATCACCCCAGAAGATTCACCTTCCTTTCTTGCAACTGCAGCTCCAAACTAGTGTTATACTTTTTTGAGAGGGTGAGTGAAGTGAGTGTGTACAAATGAGCTAGAGCAACTCCTATTTATAGTGGTTCTTGTTACCTTCTTGGGACGACTTGTCTTTCTGGAAGGTAATACATTGATATTATTTATTCTATTGAGTTGACTTGTCTTCTGGGTTTCTACACATCTGTTTAGGGTTTCTCTTGTTTCTGAAATATTATATTCTACTCAAAGGTTACACATGGAGGTTAATACCTTCACAACTACCATAATATCAACACTCCCTCCTAGCTAGGGAGGTATTAATTGTAATGATCTCAAACACATCCATCCATTTCACATGGTATGGGAAAGGCTCACATAGTCTTACAAACCATTCTACAGGTAGCATCATCACAACAACACGGGATATCTTATGATCATGTAGATCAAGTCACGAGCATCATCATCACCATCCATCTAGATGGAAATCACCTCCAACATTATTGGTAGTCTCCATGGCAATCAGGTAGTAGCACATAGTTACTACAATGCCATCCAATATATCACAACAGTGTCGATCCATAGTGGTACACAATTGCTATCCAATGGTACACAACCACTCCTAGTAGCCCACAACTACTATCAAGTGATACACAGTCACTACCAGTGGAACACATCCACCAAAGTAGCACATAACTATTGTCTGGAGACATACAGTCTCCACTGCAATCAACTAATAGCTACACAAGCTATCGCCATGCAGTACAACAATATTTATGATCAACTAGTAACCTGGAACCAAATCATATCATCATCTACATCATCTCTTGAGGCCATACTCCATCTGAGTAATCAGGCATGATGTTGAATAAGTCATGTGTTGGACTTAGCGCACTCAACATAGTGTCTCGCATAAGTCACTCACATAATAGAGTGATATAGGGATTATTCTTCATATCCTTGTCACTTCCTATGACACAGGAAGAATGATTGTCCCAACAGATGATGAAATCCACGCCATGGGCTACAAGAACCATTCTTCCCACTCTGGTCACTATTGTGAACTCAAGAAGAATGATTGTCCTAGACCATTTCCCCCCCTCTAGCCACTACTATGAACTCAGGGAAAATGTTTTCATGTACCAATTTCCCCACTCTGGTCACTACTGTGAACTCAGGGAGATAGACCATTCTACTATTAGAAAAGTGGGTGTGCTCATTTAACCATAGACAACATAGCAATATTGTCACCCAACCATAGGAACTAATGCCACCCCCGAGCACCTTGACCTTGACAGAGAGAAAAATTCTGGTAGAAAATCAATAGACAACCAAGGCTAATGCACCAAGCAAAGATAACCAAGACTAATCAGAAATTCCAACCCACAAAAACCAAAATTACGGGTTGCAGGAACTGCAGGTACAGTTGCTCCCAAAACTTGTGCACTCCTAGATTTCTGCAGTGCGCACAAGTGGGTTTCTGCAATTCCAAGATGTCTGTCTCAAATGAGAATTGGAATCTTGTATTTATACTGCTTTCTCTAAGTTGTCTAGGGTGACTTCTTCTTCTGGAGGCTAAAGACTCAATATAAAATATTTTCTTTAGCCGACTTCTCTTCTAGGGTTATGTCCAAGTCTTTTAAGGTTTCTCTTGCTTCCTGGAATATCCTAATATCATCAAAGGTCACAAGTGGAGGTTAATACATCCCGCAACTACCATAATATCAACACTCCCTCCTAGCTAGGGAGGTATAACAGGTCATGTTCTTGAGCACAAACAAACCCTTTCAACCTGTAGCATCATTATAGCCACACAGGCTATCTCATGATCGAATCACAAGCACTGCCATCATTATCCAACTGGATAATCTCCATGACAATCAATACAATGTCATCTGATAGAACACAATTGTGTCTATCCATGGTAGTACACAACTATTATCCAGTGGTACACAACCACACCAAGTAGTACACGATTACTTAATCAATGACACATAGTCACAACCAGTGAAACATATCAATCACAGTAGCATACATCTATTGTCCATAGACATACAGTCTCCATAGCAATCATATCATCTGATATCAACCTRCATAAAAACAATATCATGATATAAACGGAGTCATCTGGGCCATTCTTCCACTCACACTTGTGAGATCTGGAAGAGCATCTGCCCTCATACAGTAAAAGCATCAACCATGGACTATCTGGACTATTCTTCCCAAGCATGGAAGAATAATTGTCCCTGATTTCTGAGCTTGGACCATTCACCTGACTGGGCCATTCCTCCGACACTAAACATAGTGCAACCTAGAGAGAATGAGTCTGACCTAGGGAATGTCTATCCCTGATTGTTGAACCTGGACCATTCACCTAACTGGGCCATTCCTCCGACACTAAACATAGTGCAACTTGGAGAGAATGAGTCTGCCTTAGGGAATGCATGTCCCTGATTGTTGAACCTAGACCATTCACCTAATTGGGCCATTCCTCCGGTACTAAACACAATGCAACCTCGAGAGAATGAGTCAGCCCTAGGGAATGATTGTCTGAATCATTTCCTAACGAAATGACTATCCTGCAACAACCTCCAAAACGGACCATTCTTCGAAACTGCTCAAAAYTGTGAACTTCTAAAGATTGACTGCCAAGCGAGGCAGACCATTTTTCTTGACCAATACTAAGAGTGACTTTCAAGAAGAATGATTGTCCTAGACCATTCCCCCACACTAGCCACAAGGGGAGTCGTTGTCTATGTTACATCATCAATCTATCGAACCATTTTCATTACGAAAATGACTATCCAATCTGGACCATTTTCCGAACTGGAAAATGCATGTCCGTTAGAAATCTCAAACCACTTTCTGAAATGGAAAGGAACTACCCATCCCGGACCATTTTCCAAACTGGAAAATGACTGTCCATAAATCAGTGATATATCAGTGCTCCCTCCCAACCTAGATAACCATCTCTTCCCTTTCATCTATGGGAGTTATTTCCACAATCCCCAACTTGTCTCGTAAGTATGCAAACTTTATCCTGGACACAGGCTTTGTCGAAATATTTGTTGTTTGCTCATCTGTGGGGATATAGTGGAGCTTCACTTCTCCATCCTGGAGTTTAGCTCAAATAAATTAGTATTTGATCTCAATGTGTTTCGACCGTTCATGAAGCACTCGGTGTTCGGATAGCCTTATACAACTTTGATTGTCACAGTATATTATTGTCGAATTTGGAACCTGATCAAATAATCCAGAAATCATCTTTCTCAGCCATACTTCTTTTGTACATGCCTCACATGCTGCGATATATTCTGCTTTTGTTGTGCTGAGTGCGACAGACTTATGTTTCCTTCTACCCCAAGATATCATAGCGGAGCCCAAGCAGAAACACATCCATGAAGTACTCCTTTTGTCTTCTGCACTTGATGCCCAATCTAAATCTGTGAATCCATGAAGTTGTATATCACCGGATGCGGTATATCTTAAGCCATAGTTTAGCGTCCCACGAATATATCTTAGAACATGCTTTGTAGCTATCCAATGCTCATGTCGGGGTTCCACCTGAAACTGGCTTACGGTGTTTACAGCAAAGCAAATATCTGGTCGAGTATTCACTAAATACATCAATGACCCAATCAATTGTCGATATAGGGACGGGTCTACTAGATCAGAATCTGAGTCTCTTACTTTCCTTATCTCTGTGGTCATAGGAGTGTCCATGGATTTGCAATCCATCATTCCAAACTTCTGAAGAATATTCACTGCATATTTTCCTTATCCAAGGAACACTTCATCATGCTTTTGTCATACTTCTAGTCCCAAGTAATAATGCATGAGACCAAGATATTTCATATCGAACTCAGAAGCTAGTTCCTTCTTACATTGGATGATGAGAGACTCTTCACCTGTCAAGAATAAATCATCGACATATAACAGTATAATCACAGGTGCATTGTTCACGACATTGTAGTAAATATTTGGATTTGCATGACTCTGGAGAAACCAAGTCTTATTAAGTAGTTGTTTATTCTGACATACCAAGCTCTTGGAGCTTGATTGAGTCCATACAAGGCTTTCTTTAGTCTGCAAACATGAGTGTCTTTGAACTGTACTTCAAATCCTTGAGGTTGTTCAATGTATACTTCTTCTTCGATTGTTCCATTGAGGAAAGTTGTATTTACATCCATCTGATGTAAACTCCATCCCATGGAAGCAACAAGAGACATAATGGCTCTAATAGAAGTATATCTGGAAACATGAGAAAATGTCTTGTCATAGTCTTCTCCCTCCTTCTGGGAGAACCCTCTAGCTACAAACCTTTCTTTGTATTTTTCCACGCTACCATCTGTTGCATCTTTGATCTTATAGACCCATTTTGAAGTTACTATTGATTTTTCTTTGGGTCTAGGCACAATTTCCCATACATCATTTTTAATGATGGATTGGTGTTCTTCTACCATGGCTTCCTTCCATTGTTTCTTCTAAGCTTCCTCTTCAAATGTGGTGGGTTCTTCAGTTAGAAGCTTTGTCATACATGATGCATGGTTGGAGAATCTTTTGGGATTTTTGCTTTTTTTGAAGGTGCCACTTGGGGCTTTGAGTATTTTTGCTTCTTGTAGAGTAGCTTCAACCCAAGCTAGATGTTTCTTAGTTTTGGGTACAGTGTCTGATTCAATAGTTTCACATGGTTGCATCAAATGATCAAGTTGTTCTATTTCTTCATTCTAACTTTCTGGAAAACATGTGATTTCTTCTTTGGGCTCTTCACACTCTTCTTCTTCTATAGTTTCTTCTATGGATTTGTTGAAAGCCATCTTTTCATTGAAGGTTACGTCTCTGCTGACTTCAACCTTATGTTGTTCCGTGATATAGATTCTATAAGCCTTGGATGATTCAGTGTATCCCACGAATATTCCCTTCTTTCTTGAGGGTTCTAATTTCTTCCTTTTATCCTTGGGGATGTGAATGTAAATAAGGCATCCAAAGATTCTTAAGTGTTCCACATTAGGTTTCTTTCCCGAGAAGGCTTCTTCTGGATTCATATTCTTCAATATGCAGTGGGGACTTATGTTCTGAACATATATTGTTTTCATGGTTGATTCTCCCCACAAATACATAGATAAACCTTGATCGTTCATTAGTGCTTTCACGGTTTCCTCAATAGATCTGTTCTTCCTTTCTGCTACACCATTTTGTTGAGGATTATGAGGAAAAGTTAGCTCCCTCTTAACCCCTACCTATTTTCAAAAGTAAACAAATTCCTTGGATGTATATTCTCCTCCATTATCTGTTCTCAAGGTCTTGATTTTCTTGTTTGTGAGGTTCTCTATTCTTGCTTTGAATTCTTGAAACTTGTTGAAAACTTTGTCCTTTGTCTTCAAGAGATATAAGCAAGTCTTTCTTGAGTAATCATCTATGAATATTACATAGTAAATAGAACCTCCTAGATATTTGACTGGCATCGGACCACAAACATCTGAATGTATTAGATCTAGTATTTCCTTAGATCTATTATTGTTGCTTGAGAATGGTTTCTTAACATTCTTACCAAGAGAACATCCTTTGCAAATTCCTTCATGTGTAGATTGTAGTTATGGTATTCCTTCAACCATGTGTAGATTGTAGTAGATTGATACTTGATATGAGCATACCTTTTATGAAAAAGTTCATTGGGATTGACTTCATTATGTACAAGAGCTTCATCATTTCTTTATAGTAGTTTGTACAGTCTTCCTTCACGGGTTCCAATAACTCTAGCATTCTATATGCCAGAGTCTCTAGACCAAGATAATACTTTTCCATCTACAAAGGCTATTATGTTTCCTTTGTCTTCTAGGAAATATATGGATACAAGATTCTTTTCTAAACCAGGTACATATAAGACATTGCTCAAATGAACATTGTTCCATGTTTTCAATTTGATGGAGGCTTAACCAATTCCTTCGACTGGATAGGTGTTTTTATCTGCAAGTTCTACCTTGTAGGATGTCTTCTTTTCATTTAGATTACAGATTCTGGATTGGTCTCCTATCATATGCCTAGAAGCTCCACTGTCAATTTTCCACATGTCATCTTCAAGAGTTCATGTGAGAGTTGAATAGTGTAGATGATTTGTCTTTTCATTCATGATTTTTGTTCACTGATAACTGGTCAAGCTTTGACCCAAAATCTCAACCTTGACATTTTTTCCTTCTGAGAGTGCCAAGAGGTGCACTGGCCTAAGGCGCACTAGAATATATTCTCCTTGAGTAAGGTATTCCATCATAAGGTGTTAGGCAAGAGTTTTAGGTTTTATGCAACTGCACCTGCTAGTAACCCTAGCGGCAGTGCTTTAGTAACTACACCTGCTAGAAACCCTAGCGGTAGTTATTCAACGAGCTTGATAACCATATGGCTTAGCTTCCTTCCAGTGGTTAGACTAAATGAAGGAGGTGTGGGCCCATAACCTGTTAGAAAAGTGGGTGTGATCGTTTAACCATAGACAATATAGAAATATTGTCACCAAACCATAGGCACTAATGCCACCCCTGAGCACCTTGACCTTGACAGAGAGAATATTTCCAGTGGAAAATCAATAGCCAACCAAGGCTAATGCACCAAGTAAATATAACCAAGACTGATTAGAAAGTCCAACCCCAAAAAATCAAAATTACAGGTTGCAGAAATTACAGCTACGGTTGCTCCCTAGACTTGTGCACTATTAGATTTCTACAGTGCGCACAAGTGTATTTCTGCAATTATGAGATGTCTGTCTCAAATGAGAACTGGAATCCTATATTTATACTGTCGACTTCTTCTTCAGGAGGCTAAAGACTCAATATAAAATATTTTCTTTAGCCGACTTCTCTTATAGGGTTATGTCCAAGTATTTTAGGGTTTCTCTTGCTTACTGGAATATTCTAATCTCATCACAGGTCACAAGTGGAGGTTGATACCTCCCACAACTACCATAATATAAAAATCTACCTATCTGGGAAAATACCCAGGAGAATAGTTTTCCTGGACCATTCTACCTGTCCGGGCAATGCCCCAGGAGAATAGTCATCCATAGTACATCAACAATCTGTTCTGCCTGGACCATTCTCCACCTCGATAATGTCTATCCACCAGCACAATGACTATCCATGATGCCATATATCATCACTCCCTCCCAACCAAGGAAGTCATCTCATCCTTTTCATCCAAGGGAGGGTATCTCCACAAGTCCCAACTTGTCCCTCAAGTATGCAAACTTTATCTTGGAAAGAGGTTTTGTCAAAATATCAGTTGTCTGCTCATCGGTGGAGATGTACTGGAGAATCACTTCTCCCTTCTGGACTTTATCACGGATAAAATAGTACTTTATCTCAATGTGCTTCAGCCTATCATGGAACATGGGGTTCTTTGAAAGCTTCACACAACTCTGATTATCACAATATATTACATTTGAATCCAACACCTAATCAAATAGTCCAAAAATCAGCTTATGAATCCATGCTACTTCTGTACAAGCGTCACAAGTTGCTATACTCTGCTTCTGTAGTTTTGAGTGCAACAAACTTATGTTTCATGCTAGCCCATGATATCATAGTAGAGCCCAAATTGAAACATATATTAGAAGTACTCTTTCTGTCATCTGCACTCCCTGCCCAATCTAAATCAATAAATCCATGCAGTTGTACGTCATTGTTTGAGGCATATCTCAAACCATAATTTAGCATCCCATGAAGATATCTCAAAATGTGCTTTGCAATTATCCAATGCTCATGTCTAAGTTCCACCTGGAACTAGCTCAACGTGTTCACATCAAAGAAAATGTCAGGCCAGGTATTAACCAAATACATCAATGAGACAATCAACTGCCAGTACAGGGACAAGTCTACTGGATCAGAATCGGAGTCTCTCAACTTCTTTAGATCTGTCACCATGGGAGTTTCCATGGATTTGCAATCCATTATCACAAACTTCTGAAGGATCTTTACAACATACTTCACTTACCCCAAGAATATTTCATCATGCTTCTTCCATACTTCTAGTCCCAAACAATAATGCATGAGACCAAGATCCTTCATATCGAATTCAAAGGCTAACTCCCTCTTACACTAAATAATGAGAGGCTCTACACCTGTCGGAAACAAATCATCAACATATAGTAGTAGGATCATAGGTGCATCATTCACAACCTTGTAATAAAGGTTTGGATCGGCATAGCTCTTGGAAAATCCAAGTCTCTTCAAGTAACTATCAATTCGTGCATACCAAGCTCTTGCAACTTGCTTGAGTCCATACAAGACCTTATTTAATCTGCATACATGGGTTTCTCTCGGGTGTACCTCAAAACCTAGAGGTTGCTCTATGTATACTTCTTCCTCAATTACTCCATTGAGAAAAGTGGTCTTTATATCCATCTGATGTAAACTCCAACCCATGGATGTTGCAAGAGATATGATGGCTATAATAAAGGTGTATCTAGAAACTGGAGAAAATGTCTCATCACAATCTTCTCCCTCCTGTTGGAAGAACCCTCTAGCCAATAATTTTTCCTTGTATTTATCGATACTCCCATATACTGCATGCTTTATCTTGTAAACCCATTTTGAAGTGACTACAGACTTTCTTTCAAGTTTAGGCACAATTTCCCATACATCATTTTTCATGATGGATTGATATTCTTCCATCATAATTTCCTTCTATTCTTTCTTCTTGACTACTTCTTCAAAGGTGGAAGGTTCTACATTGACAAGACTTGTCATGAGTGCCGCATAACTGGAGAATATTTTGGGCCTCTTGCTTTCCCTGAAGGTGCCACTGGCAGCTTTATGTCTTTCTCCGTTTTGTAGGGTGGATTCAAACCATGCTGGTCATTTTTCGGTCTCACGTGCAATAACTGGTTCTTCATTGGGATGTTCTTGAGAACATGTAATTTCTTCCTTGGGACCTTCATGTTCTTCTTCATTGTTGGAATCCATGGAATTTGCTATAGATTTCCTGAAGGAAATTTTTTCATCAAAACTCATGTCCCTGCTTATTTCAACCTTCTGTTGACCTGGGACATAGATTCTGTAAGCTTTTGATGTCTCACTATATCCAACGAATATGTCCTTGTTTCCTGAAGGTTCTAACTTCTTTCTTTTATCCTTGGGAACATGAATATAGACAGGACAACCAAAGATACTCAAGTGTTCAACACTTGGATTCTTTCCAGAGAAAGCTTCTTCTAGAGTCATGTTGTTCAATATACGATGAGGACTTCTATTCTAAACATGTATAGTTCTCATAGTTGCTTCTCCCTATAGAAACATGGATAGATTATGGTCATTCATTGTTGCCTTAACAGATTCTTCAATGGATTGGTTCTTTCTTTCTGCCACACCATTCTATTGAGGATTATGTGGGACAATTAGCTCCCTCCTAATCTTGATTGCTTTACAAAAGGAAATGATCTCCTTGGAGGTGTAGTCTCCAGCTTAGTGAGGAGGTCAACATTGGTCCACACACATCTGATTGTATCATATTCAAAACTCCTTTTGCTTTACACACTTTGTTTAGAATTGGTACTTGGTGAGATCACCTGCCTTACCACTTGATGGAGTCATCTGCTCCATGTTTACAATTGTCATTGTAGCTCCTTTTCAGAGCTATCGTATGCAGCCTCCCCGGAACAAGAACAACAAGAGAACAAGTATTTCCAATAGCATTTTCATAAGAACATGTTTATGGTAACAAGGATGGTAGTCATCATAGAATTACCAAGGTGACCTGCCTGGGAGAAAAACAAAAAATATCTCCTAGAGGAGATGTTAGCTCATTTTGAAAACAAGTGCAATAAGCATTGATATCAATAGTACTTACATGCAACCAAGTATACCTAGTAGTAATAAAACCTTTCAAATATTTTTGTCACAACTATAGTGTTTACTTGTACTGTAGAAACTATCAAACTTGATATGTGCAAATTGAAACTTAACAATTTGATCAATCAAACCTAGAACCTTGAGCCTCAACTGCTAGGGAGGGTGTGCTTATTCCTCTAAATGTACTGAATCCAAGATCATTGCTTGGACAAGGTCTCTTGTACATCCCTTGCAAACACACTCATGCTTTGTTGGATGATATAACTTGAAAATCATATACAACTACATATCTTTGAAATTTGTAGCATCGTTCAACATGTCTTCTAATCTGAAACTAGACACCATCTTGACAAGAAGAGGTTAGAAACTGAATAAAAAGGTTCAATGATTAGAACAAGCTAGAAACTTTGAAATTTCAACTTTTACCACAAAATTGGTTTTGACCAAAAGTCAACCTTTGACTTTGACTAAGAACTCAAACTTGACATTTTTGTTGGCTGAGGGCACCAGAGGGTGCGCTAGGCTAGGGCGCACTAGAATACCCAAATATTATGCTAAACATTTCACTTAAAGTGCCCAAATAATTAGGTTAGGGTTTGTTGCAGCTGCAAACCCTAACCTAATTCTTTGGGCACTTTAAGTGAAACGTTTGGCATAATATTTGGGTATTCTAGTGCGACCTAGCCTAGCGCACCCCCTAGTTGTAGCTACAACTGGTGCTACAACGAGCTTGACAAAGAACTGTCGATCTACCTTCCAATGGTAAAATTGTTATGAAGCTAGTGTGGGCCCATAACATGTTAAAATATTCGATGTGCTCATTTTAGCTGTAGAAAATATCACTATTGTCACCCAACCATAGGCACGCAACCACCCCCGAGCACCTTAACCTTTGCTAGATAGAATGTTTCCGAAAATCCACACTAGAACCAACAGATAAAACCTAGTTGTAGCTGTAGCAGTAGCATGAGATGGAACCATAAAAAACCATCCAACTGCAGCAACAACACAAGGCATGGAGAGTGCACCTTCTCCAAGGGTAGTGCACAAGAGAGAGAGAGAGAGAGAGAGAGAGTCTCCACAACCAAAGAACAAGAACAACACTTAATTGTAGCAGTTGTAGTTGCACTTCTTCCCTGGATTTTCACCTTCAAGAAATCCACCAATATACTCCAAGATATCACCAAGAATACCACCAAGAGATACTAGAAGGTAGGGTGCATATCTTAGGCTAGATAGCGCTAGAGAGAGAGACCAATAATCACCCCAAAAGATTCACCTTCCTTTCTTGAAACTGCAACTCCAAACTAGTGCTATACTTTTCTGAGAGAGAGAGTGAAGTGAGTGTGTACAAATGAGCTAGAGAAGCTCCTATTTATAGTGGTTCTTGTCACTTGTCTAGGCCAACTTGTCTTTCTGGAAGATAATACATTGATATTATTTAGTCTACTGAGCCATTTGTCTTCTGGGGTTTTTACACATCTGTTTAGGGTTTCTCTTGCTTTCAGAATATTCTATTCTAGTCAAAGGTTACACATGGAGGTTGATACCTCCGCATCTACCATAATATCAACAACTACTAGATGTTGTTGCACAATGTGTCTTTTCTGTTGGGAGTCAATCTTGATTTTTTATTAAGAAATCATTGGTTTAAGGGATGTGTTGTGGGTATTTGTAGGAAAAACCACTCTTTGATCTACAAGCCATTAGTGATAGGTCTGATAGAGTGTAGAAATCCATGGATCACACCATGCACTGATAAGACGAAGGGTAAAGGAAGGTTTAACAAAGTATAGCCCACAAAGTGCACCAAAATGAATTTGAGGACATTATTGATCTAAAACGAGGCACTTCCAACCAATTAGGAAGAAAATCAAAAGAACAAATCCCAAGCTAAATCTAGTCACCTGGAATATGTCCCAAATAGATAACTCAAAAGGTATAACAAGTCTAAATATGTGACCAAGGACTAAAGACAAAGGGAAAGGAGGGAAGTTGGAGCCTCTCATAGCACTAAACATTAAGTTGAGGGACCAAAATCACACATCTATGCTAGGATAAAGTAACTCAAAAGAGGAGACTCCAACACAAGTGAGCCATTGCTAGGATGGATGTAATGTCCTCAATGATATCCATTAGCAAGTTGTGTATGGAAAATGCACAATGAGTAATCCACACAATTATATCATGAGTGGGGTGTGTATGGTTAGTACATCGTACCAAATCCTTTCACTATAATATCTTGATTATTTGGTATCTAATTTTGAGTTAGCATACATCGATTATAGGGATAATATCAAGAAAAATTTGATCATTCAGTTAGTTGGAGAGTATCCAAATTTCAAGGGGAAAACTAGGAAATTCTAGTCAAATTTGAATATTGACAAAGTTTATCTTGATCACACAATAGATATTTATACATATGTAACAAGCTTGAAGGTTTAGCTTAATTGATTTGACTTGCCATGATGAAGTCCTGATAGTCAAGGAGGTCACAAGATCAAAACCACTTGGGTCCCTTAGAGTTAGGCATACATGTTGTCCACCGATGATAGTTACCTCAGATACTAGTCACATAATGCGAGGAAGCACTTGCAAGGTTTCCTCAAGGAATTTTTCCATGGAAAAAACTATACCTATATATCGATATCTTATGTTCAAGGTTGATTAGTTTGTGAGATATGTTGATCATTGTTTTGAATAATATAGTGTTGAATGTTAAGGATAAATTTGTGATCCAAAATGATGTAACAACTTTATCAATGGGGCCTAAGTTTGTTAGCTAAGAAGGGGTAACGTTATTACACCCACCAAGATTCAAATCCCTATAGTGACATGTTTCACCCCTCATGGGCTAGTTTTTCGATGCAAGGACATTGTATGCTTTCCCCCTTGCAGGACATGCCACTGACGCAAATGGATCATCTCATACAATTGGGGCCAATTACAAGTCCTAGGTCAATTCAGTGGAATATATACTCCCCATTCATAACTTCTTTGTTGAAGGATTCTAATTTGAGCGTTGTTAAGTTGATTACATTCAATGTGATACTCCTATATTGTGGAAAGTCATGTTTTCCACATAATGATACGAGGAAGCTAGACAACCAAAAAAGTGATGTAACTACTTAAAGTGAACACGAGAGTTGTAATCAGTGTTGTGTGGGTAAGTTGTGTGGTACAATCTGAGATCTTATGATGTTGAAAGCATAAGTCTACTCTATGTAGTTCTATTATACTATAGCAATTTTTTGTTAACATGATTAGCTTTTCTATAATTTTTCGGTCCATCTACTTGTATGTGATCTCTCTCATGCATGATTTGTTTGTGATAATATATGATGAAACCTATATCATTATCAAAGATAATATTAATTTAAATGACAAATATTTAGTGATGTCAAAATCAAAACTAGATAAGTTAGAAAGAGGTTTAGTGTTCATATTTGGTCACTTACCTAAATATTGGTGCGTGCTTGAACCTTGAAATTCTCAAGTGGTATCAAAACTGATAAGATAGAAAGTCTTTGTCTCTAAACTTTTAACACACCAATGCTAAGTGTTGTAGTACTATAATTTATTACAAAGATTATAAGGGTTTATATTCAAGGATAACATAAATGGGTGGAATGTAAAGAACCATATCCCTTGAAGCAAGTAATTCATATTGTGAGAGAGAGAGAAAGAGAGGGTGGTGCTAACTATTAGTGAGAGCATAATTACTAACTAGTTAACCTTTTGTCTACCTTGACAAAATATAGGATTTCATTCATTTTACATTTTAAAGTACAATGAGATTTTAAAAAAAACAAGCTTTCCTTGTTGATTGATGTAGTAACCATTCAACTAGACAAGATCTAATGAGGAAACAACATAAAGACATATTAACATGGAACACACCTTGATTTCAAAGTTAAAACAAGAGAATCAATATGCAAGAATTGATATATACCAACAAACATATCTCCTAACATGATGTATCTATGATAGAGCAAGTTCTCTGACAAATGCATGATTCATAATGTATATCTATGATAGAGCAAGTTCTCTAACAAATACATGATTCATAATGTATTATCCTAACAAAGGAGGTCACTAAGGACTTAACATATTAAGGGTCGATAAATGCGAATATTTTTTTTATAAAAGTGCATGATCAAAGTTAGTAGCTATTGAAGTTATTAATAAACTCAAATTCTTAAAATGTTAATATGATTGAAAAGATGAACAATACACTTTATTTGTGCAAATTTTTTTTCATAAGTTTAAAAGAAATTTAAATCATATAAAAATCCAAACCAAGATAAAGATTTAGAGATCGAGTTTAAGTTTAGTAGCTATTGAAGTTATTAATAAACTCAAATTCTTAAAATGTTAATATGATTGAAAAGATGAACAATACACTTTATTTGTGCAAGAATTTTTTCATAAGTTTAAAAGAAATTTAAAACATAAGAAAATCCAAACCAAGATAAAGATTTAGAGATCGAGTTTAAGTTTGACTTAAGAAAAAGGAAAATGACAACTCCAAAAGTAAATTTGCATTCCCAACCTCAATCAAAGTTTCTTAATCTCCACCCAAGAACTTCGACTATAGAACAAATATATATACATTAAGATTGGTACACATGTGAAAATTTCAAAAAGGGAAAAACAAAGTCAAAAGACGAGAAGATAAGATGGCATGATTGGTTTATAAAGCCCTTCCCAATTAACATGTACACAATTCTCGATATGCTAAAAAGCTAATAGGAAGAAGATGACAATTTTTTATTAATAGATTTCATGGGAGTAAGCTGAATAAAGGTATACTATTAATAATGGGGTAGTTCAAAGGTTAATTAGAGTTCCCAATGAAAGTACACCAATTTTTTTTACCATCAAGAATATTGTTGTGATTGTGTCTTTGTGTTTGACCTTTACANTTTCATGGGAGTAAGCTGAATAAAGGTATACTATTAATAATGGGGTAGTTCAAAGGTTAATTAGAGTTCCCAATGAAAGTACACCAATTTTTTTTACCATCAAGAATATTGTTGTGATTGTGTCTTTGTGTTTGACCTTTACAGGTAGGGTTTTAGACCTCCTCTCAAGAATATTAGATGTTTTAAATAATTATTAAGGAGGTTAGCAAATATATTTGGTTAAATCATTTAATAATTCTATTTCGTTAAAATGTTGTAGATTGTTAGAGTAAAATTATTGTATCTTTGTTATTAATTTTTATAGGAAGGGTTTTACATCTTCCCTTAGTTATTTATTGACATGTTTTAAATATTATTTTAAAGGAATGTAGTAAATATATTTGATCAAATTACTTTTTTTATTCAATTATATTTATAATATAATGTGTTCTCACAACAGGTTTACATCATCGAATTGAAACAACTGGCGTGTATATCTTTTGTCTACAATTGGTCTTCTAGTCAATTAGAAGGAGAAAGAGTAGAGTTGGTAGAAAGATATTACAAAAAATTACAAGTCGGGAAAAAAAAAGAATAAAAAGGTATGTAGAAAATAGCAAGAGTTGTTGTAACATATGTTCCAGAAAATTGGAAAATATATTGAATCTGCCGACAAAAATTGGAGCTTCCAGTCCTAAAATATTTTGATAGTATGTGTGGGGCCCTCATGGCCATCCAGCCAGTGGTTGTATGTAATCATGCCTGCTTTTTTTTGTAATGTTGTCTTTGATAGCATGTATGCTTCCTTCTTGTATTCTCGAAAGGTATGAGTGAAGATGAGCTTCTTGAAGTGGCGTTGAAGTAATCTGATTATGTCCTTCCACGCCAAGAATGTGATAGTTTGTAGCTTACCCTTGTGATTCAACCAATCAATGATAACTCTAGAGTCCTCGATCAATTGAAGGTGTTCAATGTTTAATCTGGAGGCCAAGTGAATAGTAACCCAGGCACCCAATAGCTCTACCCTTGTGTTGGTGCCCGGGCCGCAACATAAAGTCCATCTGTAAGTAGAGTCTTTTTTAATTCTTATCAGTCCACATGCACCACTCAATGTTCCACTGTGTTGTGTTGCACCATCAAACCACCTCGTGGGTGTATCCTCTGAGATAAGTGGAATAACTTTTAACTGTTTTACCAAAGAGACTGGGTGTATTGCTTTCCAGTTTTGGTACAAGCCAAGGGATTTATAAGCTACAGTGATAACATAGGGTGGCTTATTGTCGAAAAATTTATTATTTCTAGTCAGCTGGATAAACCAATTGACCAGTGGAGGAAGTAGTTTGTAGCTTCGCTCGTTGGATGTCCAATGGTCAAAGCAAGCAGATATGGAAGTCCCATTCCACGCAGTGCTTATGTGTTGGTCCAGAGCAATCTTGTCCCATACAAGGCGAGTGAAGTGGCACTTTGAAAAGAGGTGTTGAATTGTTTCTTCATCCCTGTAGCAAAGATGACAGATGTTGGGGCCAACCCATCCTTTCCTTTGGAGGTTATCCCAAGTGGGGATTTTGTTTTCGACAGTTAACCAGGTGAAAAGCTTTATCTTTTGTGGTTTTTTCCAGTTCCATAGGTTCTTATGCCAACCAAAAATGTTGTTTTTCCAGAGTGTGTTTGTAATGGAAAAATATAAATTTTTTACAGAGATGTGACCCAAATTGTCTCCTCCAAACCACATGAATTGATCCTCCACATCGTGAAGATGGATGCCCGTGTGATTAAGCTTGAAGCAATATGTATCCCACTCTGTAGCCAGTTCTGTTGGTAGTTCCAAATCAAGACCGGATTTCCAGCCTACAGTCGGGGTCTCGAGTTCATTATAAAACCCGGCTTGGAATAGATATCTGGATTTTTTTGAGTTTAGAAGTAAAATCAAAAGAGGTGACAGGTAAGAGGCTTGGTCGAGTCCTAAAATGCAATTCCTACCAAGTATGATAGTGTGGCCAGAACCTGGCTTCCAGCAGAGCCAATTTGTGATTCAGTTTGTCGATTTCACTAAGTTCCTCCAAATCTCAGACGTAGCCCTTGTGGGAGTGGTTTCAGATCGTAGCCAAGTTGCAACGAAGGTGTAAGGAAAATATTTGTCCTTTATGACATAACTCCAAATGCCTTATGTAGTCAATACACACCAGAGGGAGTTGGCGACCAGAGCTTTGTTGAATTGGAATATATTTCTAATCCCCCATCCGCTCTTGATTTTCGATTTTGCCAGTGTTTACCAATTGCAGAGGTGCAACTTGTGATGGTATTTGTTGCCTGACTAGAGGAAGTTGTATGTGAGTTTCCTTAGTTTATCCAAGACCAAAGTAGGTATAGTTGCAAGTGCCATCTAGTATACTGGTTGTCCTTCTAGAGCAGCTTTGATGAGAGTGTAGCAGCCTCCTATGGAGAGCCATCTGTTGCACCAATGTCCTACTTTGTTTTCCACCTTAGAGATGAGCCAGACCCAATATGAAGCATTTATAATGCTCTGCTTTAATGTAATAGCCAAGGTATTTGAAGCCTTGTGATAAGTGGATGAAACTATAAGGAAAGATGTCCTTCAGTTGTTCCATAGATTGTTCTTGTATGTCAGCGTAGTGGAACGTCGATTTGGACGAGTTGATTTGTAAGCCCATGGCACAATAGAATATCTTCAAGAGTCCATTGATTTCCCTCCATTCATGTTGGTTTTCAGTGGTCATTATGAGAACGTCATCGACAAAGAGGAGGTGTAGGATTTTAACTAACCTTGAGACATTGATCCCTGTAATCCTACCTTTTGTGTGGATTTTTTTGAGGAGGAGGCTTAAACCTTCCATGACCATGATGAACAAGAGTGGTGAAAGTGGGAAACCCTATCGCAGGCCTCTTCCACTATGGAAGAAGGAGGATGGTTCATTGTTTACCAACACAACAAAATTTTCACTTGTAATGCAGCTCATAATCCAATTTAAAATGGTGTGGTTGTATCATGTCTGAATTAAAATTAGTTTGAGAAAGTCCCAGTCTATGCAGTTGAAGGCTTTTTTAAGATCCAGCTTGAGGATGAGACCACAAGATTTTTTATGGTTAATGTTGTGCAAGCATTCTTGTGCAGTGCCAATAGCGTCAAGGATTTGTCGGCCCTTTAAAAAACCTAATTGATCACCCTACAATGATCGTGAGAGGATGGGTTTGATTCTGTTGGTGATGATATTTGAAATAAGCTTGTAGCAAATATTTCATAGTGCAGTCGGTCTGTAGTCGCCGAAAGTAATCAAGAGATTTGCTTTCAGGATAAGAGTCAAGAATGTTGAGTATAGTGCCCCAAAAACCTTACCATGGAGTCTGGAGTCTTCCACTAGTTCCAGAAGTTCAGTCCCCACCAAATCGAAGAAGTGCAAGTAGAACTCTACGGTCCAGCCATCACGGCCCGTGCTTTTGTCCTTTGAGAAGGATTTTAATGTTGTCAGAACCTCCTATAATGTACATGGATTTTCCATGGTAGTGGATTCCTCTACTATGATCGACTGAGGGAAGAGTCGAGCCACAGTAACATGGTCTTGAAGATTGCCTTGTGGCTTCGCCTCATAGAAGGATTTAAAATAGTTGGTTTTTATTGCCGTAATTACTTGTTGTCCACTGTGTTTTGTACTTGCTTCATCAGTAGTATCCCATATATGTTTTTTGTTTCTAGATGAGCTTGCATATTGGTGGAAAAGTTTGTTGTTGTGGTCTCCGCACTTTATCCAGTTTACTCTTCTTCATTGCCTCCAAAGAGCTTCATCTGCGAGTAATATGTTGTTCCTCTCAAATTCAAAAAGTTTTAATTGTTGACACCTGTCCCCAAAGTGCATGTCTTGAATATCGGCTTGTTGTAGATCATGAAGATTTAACTCTAGCGCTTGTAATCTGTGTAGCGTGTGTCTTTTGTGTAGGGTGGCCCATCGTTTTATGTGGGATTTTAAAAGATTTAGTTTCCAAACGAAGCATTGTTGTATTCCAGTTTCTGTCTGGAAAATGGGGTCTTTCCAAATTGTATTGACAATAGCAATGAATTCATCCTCGAATAACGAACTAGAGTTCAATTTGAAAGGATAGGAAATACACATAGCAGGTGAACCAAATTGTAGCAGGATCGGGGCGTGGTCTGACAGAGAAGGTGAGTCCACCCAGGATCTAATCCTACCATCACCAGCAACAAGACTTTCGGAAATAATGAAGCGATCGAGTCTCTTTGTGATGGACTCCAGTCCCGCTCGACCATTGCGCCAAGTTGGTGCCAGGACATCTGGGGGGAGGTCAACCAAATCATGTGCAAGGAATAGGGAGTTAAAAAATCCAGCCAAGGGGTCCTGAGTGGCAGAGGCTCCCCAAACTTCGCTCGATCTTGTAGTAAAATTCAAGTCACCAGCAATGATTAAGTTTGTGAGATCGAGTCGGCCTCAAGACTCCACTTTATCCCATAAAGTTCTTTTGTTTATGCATGGACCATAAGTATTGAGGAAATTGATATGTTGGTTGTTCCACTGGCAGGATCCAGATAGTAGTATGCCGCCACAGCTCAAAAAGGGGTTTAAGCCAAATTTTGTAGGGTCCCAAGTGGCAGCTAAACCCCCAGAGGTACCCAACGAGTTTATAGAGCAAGTGTGTCAGTCTAGTCGGAACTTTTTCAAAAATAATATGGCTTTTTGTCCATCAACCAAGGTTTCATGTAGGAAAATAATGTATGGGGAAGTCCAAGAGAGTAGTCTTCTGAAGGTGGAGGATTTAAGGGCCCCCACCACCCCTCTAATATTGAGGGAGAGCAATATCATTATTTCGCTATCGCTAGGGCTTTCATGCCTTTAAGCGTCCTAATATGAGTGTGTTGAGATATCGAATCTGTGGAAATAGTTAACGAAGGCCCCTCTTTGCGACAAGCACTTCTTGTTTTGATCGGGTAGTGCTCATAGCCAATCCCTCTTGACCAGGTGTGCACTTTTCCCTGGTCTAATCTTGGAGTTTCCATGTGTCTCGAAACTTCTTCCTTGAAAAGTGGCTTGTGGATCGACTTCCCCAGGCAAGTGGGTAAGGGGGCTAGAGTGAGAACTTCTTTATAGGACGGAAGGAGTGATTCCAACACTTCGCCAAGGGTACTGCCCCCTGGTTGTGTTTCACTGGTGCCCGACAAGAAGTGATTATTCCCCTGTTCAAGAGGCGTATTGTCAAGGCTCATTGTCTCCAAGTGTGAAGAGGGATATAGGATAGGGAGAGTAACCCGTGAGGTGGAAGCCCAAGGTTGGGAAGTAGTCATAGGAGCAATAGGTTGCATGGAAAAGGGTTGTTCCCCGATGATCGAGTAGGTGGGTATAGGTGTGGTTTGTGCGACTGGAGATGGATTAGGCTGGGTGCAGTCTGTAGTAGGAGTGATGGGAAAAGCGGTCACAGGACGGGTTGAGTTCCCGTCAGGAAAGCAGGTGGAGGTAAATATGGAGGGAGTACCCAAAAGAGGTTCAGTATGAATGGTATTGGACCGAGGAGAAGTATCACCCAAACCCCGAGTTGAGGCAATGTCCAATAAGTTTTTTTCTCGGGATGTAAGTGAGAAGAAAAGCGAGGCGCAAATAGTTTTGAGCTTACCGGTGACCGAGTCCGAGGCATCTGGTTCTCCAAAGTCTGAGAGATCTGGAAAGGAAGGTTGAGTGTTCACTTCTGGGGAGTCTAGCCTGGAGGAGAGATCGAGCATTGTTTCCTCAGACTGATCCTCGTCCAAGTAATCCAAGCAGATGTTTCTAAGGTGGCTCGTTTGTCTACAGATTGTACACTTGAAGGGGATGCCAATATAGTCCAAGCTCTCTCGAGTGAGATGACCTCTCCAGTTAATGTTGATGTTTTCTAACAGTCCATCATGTATATCTATCTCCACCAAGACTCTCACCACCTTCTTTTCCGATCTTGTGAGTGGCAGTGGGTCTACAAAGATGAAACGACCAAGTGTGTTACCAATGGCCTCAAGGGATTTTGTGTTCCAGAGGTGTAACGACATCCCAGGGAGGAGAACCTAGAAATGCCTCAAATGAAAGTAGTCCCGCGAAGGGTCAAAGCTTATCCGCCATCGTTTTAGCATGAGACTACCGCCGTCTAAGGTCCAGAGCCGCTCCAGTATGGATGTGGAGTCCTCCAGTGTTTTAAACCGGAAACAGAGCCAACCTCGCGTCAGGTGGGAGATCTATGGAACATAGTCCAACAATGGTCGCCAGGTAGTTCGCACCCACTCTATTAGGTCAGATCGACAAAGATTTTTGTAAGATATTATGCCCACTAAAGCACAAAGGCTTAAGGAGACCGAGTCTTCTAGGCCAATATAATTTCTGAGGACCATTTTCCTCTTTGTTTTCTTCGAACACCAAGGTCTAAGCTGAGCTTTTTTGTCCCCGCTAATAGTGGCACCAGTCAAGCATTTATGTCCAGGAAAACCTACAGGTCTCAACTGAGTCGAGGCAGTTTTTTCCCCACGAAGGGTGGAAGAAACAAGTGAGTCAACCGATAAAGATCCATGGTGTATAGGAGGGTAGGGGACCCTGTAGTTGGCTTCTGAGGGTGTTTGAGGATGATTTGTGAAGGCTGTTTGACGGGGCGGGAAAATCGTGGAGGATGAGTAGGGAAAATTTTCAGTTTGAGGAGGTTTTAGGGGCTAAAGAGGTTAGGAGGGTGGGGCCAGTGAGGGAGTCAGAAGGTAGGTGGAGGAGCTTTGTTGATGTGAGTTCCCAGACCGATGAGAGTAGGTAATCGTGTGTCTGGAAAGCTCATCCATCGAGGTGAAGAGACCCGCACTGTTCCAGGGGGCCTCGTCAACTGCACCCATTAGTGCGCTGACATCACTATCCATCAGTGTGAGTCTCGAAGGAGAATGGTAACCTTCCACTAGTTCCCCCTTAGTTGTGTTACAGTGTGTGTTAGGGTGAAGTAGTTAAAGGTGTAAGTGGATGGTCAGAGCGGTCAATCCAATGTAGAGAATGGAGCTATGGAGAAGTATGAACTGGATGGAAGACTATGTCGGGTGGAACAGAGAGAGGACTGTGTGATAGATGGTCGGTCTGGAAGAGCCATTGTCCTCAAATCTTGCAAGGTGTGGATGTTGCTAGTCTAGATGGGATAGAGGTGGCTCAAGGGAGTGGTGCTTGGTGGAGCCGAGTCTATCCATGGCCGCCAAGGTAGTGTAGTAGCAGGTTGCACCTTGTTATTAACCTACCTTTTGTCCTTTGTTAAACTAAAATAAACCCATTATCTCAAAGGCATTGGATTCACGGTTATGGATTTGGTCAAATCACTTAACAACCGTAATTTGATAGAATGATAGAATGTTGTAGATTGTCAGAGTAAAACAAAAGATGTTAGGTTTGTATCCCTTCATATTTTCAATGTAGGGAAAAAATATCCTTCATAGTTTACCTCGATGAATCTTAGTAAGTTTAAATCAACTGGTTAGAAGTACAAGCCATATTTTGCAATTTGGCAAGCACAATTCAAATGATAAATATAGTTTTTTTAGTAAATGATTTTCACAAGTTAAGGCTTTGTTCATCCATCATAATTTCAAAAGAAATTAAACAATTGTTTCAAGATATTTGTATTGAATGGTTGGCCAACTTAATTTGCACCCTTGTTAAGGGCACATTTGTCTCTCCACAAGGCTTGAAATTCTATGCATATGAAGTTAATTTTTTTAAATAAATAAATCAATATATGGGTCACAATTTTACTTTGTTGCTAGAATCAACTAATAACCTTAATTCAAGCATGTAAATTTTAAAAGAACATCAAATTTAAGAAGACATTAATGAAGTTACAAAATCCTTAGACATATTATTTCTACAGAAATTGACACTAGAAAGATGTCACCGACTCAACCTACCCCAACAAAGAAAGTTAAGAAACAATGAAAGTTATTTATCAATTACGGTGATGATGAACAAGAGGATGAGGAAGAGGTCAATAATGATGAATAGAATGTAGATGAAGACCCTGGAAGAATAGTGTATGATGTTTAGCAAGAGAAAGGAGAAGACAACCAATAAGCCAATTCAACTTAAAGTTATTCCATGCCCAACCTATTGAAAGAGTCAATAAAAAAATTATCCTCTCGAGCAACAAAAAAAAAGTAGTACCTCCTCTAGTCGACATGACAAAAAAACATGTTGACAATACTTAAAAGTGATCTTCTCCATCGAATATAGAAAAAACTTGTCACTGAATCCTTTAATTCCTTGTTGGGCCGACCCAACATGTAACAACCCCATTTTTAATCCCCTGTTTAGCGATGTATAATGTAAGTATAATGTATGGCCATAGGCCAAGTGATGTAATATGTATATTTGAAATAATAAATAAAATATATCGTCAACTGCAAATGGACATGGACAGAGACATGGGGGCTAAGTATACACAAACGAGGGAAGGCCTAAGAGGAAGGGGTCCAAAGGGGAATTTACCCATGTCAGTGAAACCCAAACCATCTTTCCAATTATCATTGTGGATAAACCTTCTATTTTATCTTCAGTGTTTCCAAGCCCCAATCATTGAATGCATGTAAGAGGGTTGGTGTGAGATCATTTCATAGAAATAAGGAGAGCATGGGTTGAGTAAAAGCAAGCATGGGGGAAGTGTGAGAGTCAAGAAAATCCTTTTGGGGAAGAGTGAGAGTCAAGCAAGCAAGGAAAAGGAAGGTAAAATTTGTATGGTTGAAGAGAACAAGGAAGGAAAATGGTTATGCAATGGGAGGAGCAACAAGGGAGAGCAGAGCATTAAATCTTGAAAGAGAGATTGGGCATGAAGAACAATTGGTTAGAGCTATAAATTCATGGAGAGAGAGGTCGTAGGCCCGTGAGCATTTTTGGTTCAATAAGTTGTCAAGAAAGCAAGTGTTTGTTGTGGTGCAAATTCCTGGTTGCAGTCGTGGATTCCTAGATTCCCTAGTAAAGAGATTCATGTCCGACTTGCATTGGATCCCTGGAGGGAAAGGGGATATCTTGAGGGACTGCATGGTAGAGAAGGGGATCCCATTCCTTGGGTTGAGTGGGTTGAGCGGAAGAGAGCTAGAAGGTTGGAATGGATGTGGGAATTCGTTGTTGAGAGGGGACAATAGCCAACCTTAGGAACCACTGTCTCTTATGGATTCACATCCCCAACACAAGGGTGACTTGTTGTTGAGGACTGGAACAACAAGTCTATGGTTGGAAGGAACGTTTGTCATCTACATTGAGTTGTGTTTTAACAAGATAAGTGTTCATATTCATTGTGTTTAATTATGTTGAATTGTTGAGTTAATTGCTTTGTATTTCCTTATGATTTTATCTTATTTATTGTTTCCTATTATGCCTAAATGATGCTTATGCACCTATGTTTTTATATGATTAGAGGTTGTTGTGTGTGTGTGTGTTTATTAGTTGTTGTGCATGTTTGATTGATTGATTTATGTTTTTAATGGTTATGGACACTTATATGTCAAGTTGTGTATTTCCAGTATTTGAAATCGGTATCGAGTTGTGTTTGGCCATGTATAACCATAACACGACCCGACTGGGGGTTGGGTGTGCTACATTGTGGTATTAGAGATTACTTTTTTTGTGTTAGTTGTGTGTGTGTGTTTATTAGTTGTTATGCATGTTTGATTGATTGATTTATGTTTTTAATGGTTATGGACACTTGCATGAGATTATATGTCAAGTTGTGTATTTTCGGTATTTGAAATCGGTATCGAGTTGTGTTTGGTCATGTTTAACCATAAAACAAACCGATTGGGGGTTGGGTGTGTTACATTGTGGTATTAGAGCTTACTTTTTTTTATGTTAGTGTGCCTCTGTGAGTATTTGGGTATGTTACATTGTGGTATTGGAGCTTAAGGTTCAACACCGAGATTCTATGGGCCAAAGACCAACGAGAATTTTGGGTAAATTCATTGTGGTGAAGCTTGATCCGTGTCGGATTTGGGGAAATTGGTGAAACTAGAGTAAAATCCTCAAAATTATGAACATATTTGAGTCTAATTTTCCCTTAGAACAATTGAAGAGATGATCAATGGTATCACTTTGTAGGTTGCAGAGTTAAATCCGGCCTGGATGGTCGAATTTTATGTTTTAATGGTGGCTGAAGAGTTTGATGAATCAACGACCCAAATCATTTAGACATTAAGAATCAACGATCGAGATTCATTTATGGGTTTGGAAAAGTATGATGAATCGACAGTTGAGATCATTTTGGTTTGGAGATCGACGAGCCAGATTCATCCTATATTTGGTTGAAAATCTCTAAGTGTTAGAATTTGACAAATCAAACAGACCTTTTGTAATTCGCCGATGAAAATAAATCGTCGATAACCGATAGATTGATTGGGTTCGATGGATTTTTTATGAAGTAGCCTTTCGTAAATACAAAATAAATTGTTGATCGTCGATGGAAGAGACATCTTTAATCATCGATGAATGAGAAAGAGGAGGACAATGTGGCTAAGTCAGGGCATGATAGGTGGCTAGCATCCACGTGTCATGCCATGTTAACATCCAAGTTCCATGTGACATCAACATCCATGTGTCATGCCACATCAACATCCAAGTGTCATGCCATGTCAACATCCATGTCTCAAGGAAATTCATCTATGTGGCAGGATCAACTTAAGCAAGTTAAGCACGTTGATGAGAAGAGGATATCATGGAGGCAATTTAAAAAATATTTCCAACATAAATACTTGTCATGACAATATTATGACAAAAATATGCAATATTTCTTTGAACTCAAGCTCGAAAGAATGACCATGGATGAGTAGGAGAGGAAATTCTTGGAACTTCTGAGGCACATGGACTTCATTAGGGATAAGAAGGTCAAAATTCAAAGGTTCTTGAGTGGACTTCCATCCTTCTACAAGGATAAAGTTTAGTTTKATGAGCCCAGGAACTTGGAAGAAGCCACAAGGAAATCCAAATATTTGTATGAGCAGACCAAAGGAAGGTCATATTTCCAAAAGGCTTGGGATGGTAAGAAGAAACRAAAGATGGATCAGAGGAAGAAAGGATTCAAGCCACCTTTMATCAAGAATATATCTCAAGCATATCASCAAGGGAAACCAACACCAGGTGAGCATAAAATGATGGATTCCTTGGGGAAAAGGCCAAGACAACATCCCATAAAGTGTTGGGGATGTGAAGGAGACCACATGTATAAAGATTGTCCTCGCCGAGGAGATAAGATAAGGATTGTGTATAACATTAAGAAGGAGGATACAATGGAGGATGTGGGCAGAATCTTGCCACAGATTTATGCAGCCTTGAACAATAAACAAGCAGACTATCAATCCCACATGATTGAGGTGCAAGTAAGATACATAATCGACCCATAACTATTTTGATTGATTATGGAGCTAGTCCTAGCTATATAGATCCAAATCTAGTTGAAAGAATTAAATTGAAGAATTGTAAGCATGAAAAGTCTTGGTTGGTTTAGCTAGCTACTGGAACCAAGAGAAGAATTAATGARCTTGTTAAACATTTCCTAGTAAACATGAAAGGAGTCGACATTAAAGTAGATTTGATCATCGCACCACTTGGGTCTTATGACTGTGTGATTGGTATGGATTGGCTAGAAAAGCATCATGTTGTCTTAGATTGTTACAACAAGGATTTCACATGTTTTGATGAAGAATGAAATTCAAGGACATTTCAAGGCATACCAAGGCTTGTATCTGTTAGAGAGATCTCAACATTGTAGTTGAAAAGAAATTTTAGAAAACGGTGCCAAATATATGTAGCCCATATGGAAGAGCCAATGAAGTATAAGGAGCCAAGTATTGAATATTACAAAGTCTTGAAGGAATATACAGATGTGTTTTGGGAATTTCCAGGTTTTCCACCAAAGAGGGGCATTGACTTATCTATTGACTTAATGCCTGGAGTTGCCCCAGTGTCCAAAACTCCCTACAGAATGAGCACACCAAAACTGAAAAAATTGCAAATGTAGTTATAAGAGTTGTTGAAGAAGGGGTACATACATCCAAGTGTTTCACCTTGGGGTGCCCCAATCCTTTTTTTGAGGAAAAAGGATGGAACTTCGAGGTTGTGTATTGAATTTAAATAATTGAACAAGATACAGTCAAGAACAAGTATCCTTTGTCAAGGATCAATGCCATCTTTTATCAACTGAAAGGAGCAAAGATATTTTCCAAGATTGACTCAGGATTAGGTTATCATTAAGTAAGGATCAAAGAAGAAGATACCAACAAGACAACCTTTTGGACAAGGTATGGACACTATGAGTTTGTGGTGGTTCCATTTGGCTTGACAAATGCAACCTCTACATTTATGTGTTTAATGAATGAAGTGTTAATAGATTACCTGAATGAGTTTGTTATTGTATTCTTGGACATTGTTTTCTATTCCAAGACATAAGTGGAACATGAACAACATTTCCTAATAGTGCTTCATGTGTTAAGAGAGCACCAATTGTATGCCAAGTTGAGCAAGTGCACGTTTTATCAAAAG
>SNQJ01S0028128.1:17433-42702 GCA_010110895.2 Picea sitchensis | reverse complement strand
ATTCCACACTCAAAGAGTGAATAATTTACAATAGATATAGGATACATGAGTAACTAATGCACCATAGTGGTGGTCTAGAGTGATCTGGACACACAAAAGCAGTTACGGGAGTAAACTGCCACCTATTCTAGTCTCTCAAGCAGTTACGGGAGTGAACTTCCACCTAGTCTGAGTTAACTAGTCTATCAATCTTCAATTAACTGACTGAAATAGAGTGAAGTAAGGAGGAGATCAGGGAATCATGAGTAATGCGCTATTCCGGTGATGATCTCAAGGACAATGTGCATTATCTGGTGATGATCTCAATGTTGCATGGTGACAATTGCAATGTAGCATCTAAACTCCACTCAACTGATCAAAATGAAGTGAAAACTAAAGAGAATATTCTCCCTAAAATTTAGGAGACTAGATAATGACTAATAAACATATTTAAAACCTTAGGAAAAATAAATCCTAGGTGTGTGTGAATTACTCCAACACCTCCCCTGAACATCACTATGGTGAAAATAAAGAATGTGTCCGAGCAACAAGGCCATGTTAGGTACCCAAATATAAAAGATACACTGAAATAAATGAGGAAAGAGGGAAAACCCCATGGGAAAACTCCCCCTCAAAGAAAATAAAGAAAATAAAAAATGAGAAGAAACAAAAAACAGTTGCTAAGAAATCGTGTCTTTCACTCCAAGAAGACCTCGCAACTGTGCAAGTTTGTGCTCGTAGAATATTTGTTGAAGATGTAGATGTTTGCACGGATCTGATGAATTAGATACACTATTGAGATGTCCACACATATTCACTTTCTCTTCTAGTAATGAAGAAGATCCAAATAAAGTTTGGATGAAACTTTGAAAACAGTGTAGTCGTTTCCAGAAAAACGTTGAAATTTTGTTGATTTTAAAACGATCATAACTTCACTTCCCGGACTTCGTTTCGGACGATTTATTTTTTGAAATTTGATATTTTCCCGAGAAGAATTCAAATATCCAATTTGTTTCTACAATTTTTGCTCAGAAAATATCATAATTGAGTCAGATGTGTGTGGCTCCCTTTTTGTCTTCTGAGATGCATGCATTGTGCATGGAAAAATGTCTGCACGTGACCCCTAAGATGCATGCCATATATCTTCCACATGAAATTCAGAAAACAAATCTAAAATGGAGTAGACATCATCTTCAATTAATGAAATACAAATTTTTGCAAAGACTTGTGTAGAAGACTCTTCAGAATAAAATGTTTGATATGTTGATGGCTTCTCTTCTAGCTCTATCTGTTCAACCTCCTACATGAAATCTTCACAATCTTCTTTATTCCCGAATAGAACCTCCAATCTGGTCCATCATTCCTTTGGAGTTGAGTCTTGTGATAAATCATATACTTTGTGGAGAATTTCTGGAGAAATAGACAAGCAGATAAATCCTATGGCCATATCTTGTCTATTGAGAAAGTCGTTTTTCTCATCAGCAGAATCAAGCTCTACTTCCATTGTCATAGTTATTTGGTACAAGCCTCTGCATCTAAGCTGAAGAAAAAAATTTGGCTTCCATTCCAAATAGTTATGAGGTGTGAGAAGTAATTCCRGTGAATGATCCATCTTTGTTGCGTTCTTCAATCTTTGGTACCTGCAGAAAATAATTTGGTGTAGMTTTTGCTTAGCAGTTCATCCACTCTRATACCATGTAAATGTGTTGAACCTACACAGAATAGATCTAKCTAGAAAATACCACACACATTTGCAGAGAGAAATTGAAAAAGAAGAAGCAAGAGAGAAAGAATGGAAGAATTCTCATTAATCGTATTCCACACTCAAAGAGCGAATAATTTTCAATAGATATATGATACATGAGTAACTAATGCGCCATAGTGGTGGTCTAGAGTGATCTGGACACACACTAGTAGTTACATGAGTAAAATGCCACCTAGTCTAGTCTCTCATGCAGTTACGGGAGTGAACTTTCACCTAGTTTGAGTTAACTAGTCTATCAGTCTTCAGTTAACTGACTGAAACAGAGTGAAGTCAGGAGGAGATTAGAGAATCATGAGTAATGCGCTAGTCTGGTGATGATCCCAAGGACAGTGTGAATTATTTGGTGATGATACCAATGCTACATGGTGATAATCACAATGTAGCATCTAGACTACACTCAATTGATCAAACTGAAGTGAAAACTGAAGAGAATATTCACCTAGAAGAATATTCTCCTAGAGGAATATTCTCCCTAAACTTTAGGAGACTGGATAATGACTAATAAACATAGGGAAAACCTTAGGAAAAATAAATCATAGGTGTGTGTGAACTACTCCAGTAGCCATGCATCTACTACCTCAACGACTTCTTCAAAGTGCCAAAACATCCCTTAAAGGGGAGACATCCTCTTGTTTTAGGGTTTCATTTGTGCAAAAAGTAAATTTTAGAGTGAATTGTTTAATATTATTTTGTAAAAGGGAAATATTAGGGTTTTTGACCCATTTTCTTGTGGTTTACCCTAAATTGAGTGGACAAACTATGTTTAAGAGTTTTGTATAAATTAAGATGAAACTCAAATCATTTGAGAACATTGTCTCTCCCATTGTGAGAGCTACTAAGGAAGGTCTTGTGCTATCTTTGGCTATTTGTTTCTTTTGCTCTTGTGTGGCTATCTTTATTGGTTATTGGTTGATGGAAGCATGTGCTATCTCTTGGAAGGTCTTCTCTTGCTATCTCGTGCTTTGTTCTTGGTCTATTTCTAGAGGAGGAAAGGTGTGCTAGCCTTGAAAGGATTTTTTCTGACTATTGTGGTGGTTTATCTTAGCATTTATTCCTTGAATTGGTAAGAAAATATGCTTATACTATCATTTGTATTTCAAGTCAAGGTTATGTTGCTAGAGCTAGGTGAAAATTA
Organism: Picea sitchensis; assembly: GCA_010110895.2. Lineage (NCBI taxonomy): Eukaryota > Viridiplantae > Streptophyta > Pinopsida > Pinales > Pinaceae > Picea > Picea sitchensis. The sequence goes on along the minus strand of SNQJ01S0028128.1, from coordinate 39,823 downwards.
TAAGGGAATACACCCCTACCTTAGCCTCCATCATAATTTTTATTAAGTAGTGGTTATTTAGCAAGGGTTTACTAAGAGAAGTATAAGGGCATACACCCTCTTAGTCTAAACCCTAGCTAGGGATACTTGCCTTGGGGAGTAAAATGGTTTACACCCCCAAGGAAGGTAGTACCTCTAGCTTATTGTTTTCTTGACTCCATTAACCCAACCATTGAAAGCACTAGTTACCACTTGTTGCATTGGAGAAATAAATTGTTGCCTTGGGAAATGTGAAAAGTCATTATCTTGAAGCTCTTGCACTTGGACTTTCTTCCTCATGTTATGAGCTAACTTGCCTCATTAAGGCGTCCCCTTTTACCAAAAACTTATGTTGCTTTTATAACTCTAACCCTACAACTATAAGGTTGTGGAATCCCTAACTTTTCTAACCCTAATAACTCACAAACTAACCCTACACTTAAGCTAAAACTTTGCCCCCATGTTTTACTTGTTATAGCGCATTTTTTGGTCAATATTTGGGCAAGTTTCATTGGTTAATTTTGATGTTGTAATGCATTAACTTTTACAGCCATAAGGTTGGAAATTATCTCTGCAAAACTGTTTCATAACAACCTTGTTTGATTGCTCAAGTTTCATATTTTTTTGTGCAAGCTAGACTCACATATTGCATGTTTAACTAAACTTGTAGCAACTTTAATTGTAGCATCTGTTGATCCAGATTTATGAGCAGAGTGAAATGAAAACACAGATTTATAATATTAACACAGAGAAACAGTGAATAACAACATCCATACAATAAAGTTGGACTTCTATTAAATAAGAAATATGTTGAAACTATAAAATGCAGACTGAAACAAGCTTGCTAGAATGGTGGCAAATTATCTCTGAGAAGAGATGTGACGGCTACGCTCATTCGCAAGAACATGAGTACAATGAGGCTCTGAAGACCTTTTTACAATAAAAATGAATTCTCAAATCCTAGACATCCAAAATCCTAACCTTAGGAGAAGAAATGCCAAAATTCATGTGGGCCTCGTTGGGGTAAGTTAGTATATCAACTTCTCAAGGTCATAATGTTTGTCTGTGATCTCTATTTAGGGCGCACAATAGCTCATTAGAAAGGTATATACAAGGAGATTCATTTTGGGGGCTCAATCAAAGTTATTAGTTAATATTAAGGTGCCTTATCGTGAAAAAAATGTTGTTTAGGCCCTCAAAATGGCCCCAAAAGTTTGGGAACTGAAAAACTGCTAAAAATAGTAAATTGCTAGAAAATTGTTTTGAGCTAGTTGGAATAGGTGGGTAGCCACTGATATCCTCTTGGATCAATCCTCCCCCCTTAGGAAGAAATGGTATACATTGTGTTGATTTCCCCCATCAGATGAGGAAATTTTTATTGAATTTGGCCTCGGGTGAGCCACTTGCCTTGGTATAGGAGTTGCTCTGCTTTGACAATCCGATAAAGTTGGATCCTCTGCTGGTGAGTGCCCTTGACCTGTGTTTCCACGATATGATTAGTGGATGTCTATTACATGCTTTCAGGGTTGAGATTTGTTGGTGTCAATTGTTTTGTTATCTCCGAGGTGTCCAATAATGGTGGAAAATATGGTCGAAAGAGGTCCACATTGAACACTAGGTGCAAGCCAAGGAAGGGGGGAATGTTGAGATCAAAATCATTGTCACCCATATCCTTGGTGATAGTGTAAGGTCCATCATGGAGTGGAAGAAGATTATGATGAGGCCTTGTAAGGAATTTTTTTTGTTAGTGCAACCAAACTTTGTCTCCCACCTGAAACTTGTGTGGCACCTGGTGTTGATCATGGTATTGTTTGTACTTGGCATTGGACTTCTATAAAATATCATGAATCTGTTGGAAAATGTGTTGAATCTTCTCAATGAATTAGGTAGCTTTGTCTACTCCACTCGGAGAATGGGATGATTCTTCTTGGGTGGACACAAGGGGTAGTGCAACATCCATGGGACCCAATGTTTGAAATCTCAACCCCACCTGAAAAGGGTTTTGGCTGGTTGAGTTGTGTATGGCTCTGTTGTAGTTGTGTTGAACATAGGGAAGACTCTCATCCCATGTGCATGGGTTCTTACAATTGTACATGTGCAGGATATGCACAATCATTTGGTTGATGACCTCGGTTTGGCCATCCGTCTAGAGGTGGAAAGTAGTGGATTTGGTGAGCTTGGTGTCCAACAGTGACCAGAGGCTCGACCAGAATGTGTTGAGGAACCGACTATCCTGATCTGAGATAATGGTTTGTGGGATACCAAAATGTACCCACACTCGTTCAAAGAAGAACTTGGAAGGTGGCCTTTGTTGTGATGCTCTTCTTGCAAGCGGCTAGAATCACCATCTTGGAAAAACAAATGACAACCACAAAAACAGAGTCATTTCCACGCTTTGTGGATGGAAGGCTCGACATGTAGTCCATTGAGATGGATTCCCATGGCCTGTCCAAAGTAGGAAGAGGGGTGTACAGGCCTTGTTTCTTAGTGCTTGGTTTGGAAATAGTGCAAGAAATGCATGACCGAATATACTTGCTAACATCTTGTCGAAATTTTGGCCAATAGAAGTGTTGTTTCAGCACTAGCACTCTCTTTTCCACGCCAAAGTGCCATGCCACTCGACTTTAGTAGGCTTCCCTAATCCTCTTCGCTCACTCTATTGATGGAACGTAGAGATGGACCAGATGGCACAACAGCCCATCCTGAAGATGGAAATTAGTGACAGTTGTGTTTACACCCAACATCTGGTAGGTGTTGGTGAAGTCAGAATTTGTCTCATTACAGGTGGGGCCATCTAGAGGTCTCACGGCTACAATATTCTAGCACCGTGGTGAGTACCATGACTGGAGGTCGATTGAGGCAATCAACGACTCGGTTGGTGCTTCATATTTTATACTTGATGTTGAGGTGGAACTACTACAAGTATGTGGACCACTTATGATGCCATTCATTCTGCAATTTGCCTTGTGTCTGCATGAACTGCAATGGCTTATGATCAGTGTGGATGATTGTCTCTTTCTTGAGAATGTAATGCTTCCACCAGTGACAGGCTTGCACAATGGAGTACATTTATTTTTTGTAAGTAGGGTACTTACGAACATCATCTCATAATGTCTCACTATGATATGCCACGGGGTGGTTGTGTTGAGTGAGGACCGCACCCACACCATAGTCTAAATCATTTGTCTCGATTTCAAAGGGTTGTTGCAGGTCAGGATCAAAGCACCGAGGCTAAGAACAAGCGTTGCTTCACATCAACGAATGCTTGTTGTTGGGATGGGCCCCACGCAATTTTTTCCTTACCACCACCCATGGTTACTTGGTTGAGGGCCCATGCAATATGGAAGAATCCCAACACGAACTTGCGATAGAAATTGGCAAGGCCTAAGAAGCTATGAAACTCAATGAGTGTGGTTGGGGTTGGTCAGTCATGGATGACTTGGATCGTGGTTGGATCCACATGCACACCATGTGCATCAACAATGTATCCTAGGTAGTGGACTTTGTCCATGCCAAAGGAGCATTTTTCCAAGTTGGTATATAGTTTATGTTGTCGCAGAATGTGTACAATCTGTTGAATGTGTTGCAAGTGTTCCGCCCAAGTCTCTCTATAGATGAGATTGTCATCCAGATACACCACTACAAAAGAATTGGTGAAAGGTCGCAAAATATTGTCCATCATCCTCATGAAAGTTGTTGGAGAATTATTCAAACCAAAGGGCATGACCAACCATTCAAAAAGACCTTTTGACTTGAAGGCAGTCTTCCATACATCTGGCTGCTCTATTGGGACCTGATGGTAGCCAGACTTCAGATCAATCTTACTGAAGTATTTTTCTCCCTTTAGTTGATCAAGGAGATCATCAATTCGTGGAATCGAGTACCGGTTCCTGACTATGATTTTATTTAGAGCCCAGTAATAAATCCAGAGTTGCCAAGTCATGTCTTTCTTCTTCACCAGCATGATTTGGCTTCCAAAAGGCGATGAGCCAAGTCGAATGTGCCCCTTGTGGAGCAGCTCTTGGATCTAACGCTTGATCTCCTCGTTTTCTAACAGAGAGCGACATTAGATTGGTCCATTGGGTAGCAGTGTGTCGGGATCATATCGATGGACTGATTGACCTGACAGTGCAGAGGTACCCCAGTAGGTGAGGAGAAGATGTCTTTGTATTCTTGCAGGACCTTATCCACTTGCTTCTGTTGTGTGGAGAGGTCGGTTGTGGAGGCCATGGATGTGGCTGCAATATTTCCCTCACTCTAAGAGCGAATCACAAAGAATACAAACCTCTCGATCTGACAGATGACCTTCCTGCATTGCTTGGCAGAGATCAAGGAAATGGCACTAGGTGGGACTACCTCGGGAATCCTGTACAATTTCATGTTAAAAGTAATAATAACACTACGAGGCCTAGACTCATATACAGCATGATGTTTCCATAAATAAGGTTTTCCCAAAAGAAAATCACAAACTTCAAGGGGAAAAACATCACACGATACCTTATCTTTGAATGGCTTGATGTTGTATGGCAGGCGACACTTTTGGTTGACGCGAAGATCGTTCTGTTGCGGATCCATCTGATGGTGTAGGGTTGTAGGTGAGGCGTTGTTCGTAGGGTCAGCCGCTTGATGACCTCCACTGATATGAGGTTCTTCTAGCTACCTCTATCAATGATGAAGTGCAACGGAGTGCCTTTCACCCACATATGTGAATGAAAGAGGTGTTCGCCTTCCAATGGCTCACTGGGTTGGATCTTTGTGGTAGCAACAGTGGCACTAGTTTTTGCATCAATGATCTATCTCCCCTTTTTGGTTCTAACTCAGAGTCGGAACCCGCATCAGATTCTTAGGCTTTCACCTTTGCCACCAATGACTACTTTGAGTGGAAATCAGTAGTGTTATGTCAGGGGCTCCTATGGAAGTCACACCACTTCCCGGTATCTTTCTTTGTATTTTCGTTGTCCTTATTTGCTTGCATCTTAGACAGGTTGTTATGAGGTTATCCATATTTTATCTGTCCTTTGTTATGTGGGTTGGGGTTGCCCTTTCTCTACTTCTGTTGTGTGGGATTCGTAGACCCAAACTATCACGTCTTTTGTTTAAGCTTCTACTCGATTTTGATGGCATATCTATTGTTTTTCTTCATATGATATATGATCGATATATTATTACAACGATGAGTGTTCCATATATAGAGAACATATGGTGACCATCCATAAAAGGATGTGTCCATTGGATAATCAATAACTATTTATTATTATCATTTACTTATTATATATAGTATTTAATAATCAATAATTATATTATTAATCATTAATCTAAGAGAATGTCTTCCCAATGTTGTCCAAACATCAACACTCCCTCTCAGTGAGGGAGACATTCTGCATCATTCCAAGCTTGTCTCTGAAGTATACAAACTTCACCCTAGACTCATGACACGTGTATGTCAGTCTTGGGAGACGTCTCTCTCCCACCTGAACCAAGGAGAAACTCCTTCTGTGGCTCTCCCTCTAAGCCAATTAACTCTCTCTAAGATCAGGCTCACTCTGGGTCCGCATGTAATAGCATATAGCATCTTTAGTCTTTATCATTCCTTGTCAAATCACCATGACTAGGACAAAGACACACCAGGATATTTCACCACAGGTACACGCATATGAGTGAATGTCATATTGATGCTAATGGACACATGGAAAGAACTTCAAGCACATGGAGTCCATATTATTCTTTTTCATGATCAAGGAAGGACTATGTATGGGCTCATTTACCACAAGTGCACCTTTATGACAAATGTATACTATATCCCTTGGTCTACAGCCCAATCTASGAGAAGTTTTGCCCGATGTTGAAACATCAACACTCCCTCTTAGMTAAGGAGGTATCTTTCCATRGTAGTACACAACTATTATCTAGTGGTACACAACCACTTCTAGTAGCACACAATTGTTGTCTAGTGACACACARTCACTGCCAGTGGTACACAACTATTGTCCAGAGACACACAGTCTCTGCTAGTGGTACACAACCATTGTAGTAGAAAAAGGTATGTCACACATGGCACTCCCATGTGGAATTTTGGAGGCTACTCCCTCTAGAAACACTAGGGTCAACTCCCCATAGTGTGTGACATCAAGGTAAACTCATTTGACATGTCCTCATATGCTCTCCACAATGGGCGTTGGGATATAAGCCCAAACCCACTTGTCCCTTCTCGGACAAGTGTCCTCACAAATAAACTCAACTCAGTTCACAGAGGAGTAGATATGGAGAATGTATGTCACACATGGCACTCCCATGTGGACTTCTAGAGGCTACTCCCTCTAAAAACACTAGGGCCAACTCCTCATAGTGTTTGACATCAAGGTCAACTCCCTTGACATGTCCTCATGTTCTCTCTACATGGGGTGTGTCCTCATGTTCTCTCCACAAGGAACGTCAGGCTATTCCTTTATCGGATAAGTTTCCTCACATATCAACACACTTATCCCTTCTCGGATAATCCCAACCCCACTTATCCCTTCTCGAATAAGTGTCCTCACAGATCAACTCAACTTAGTCATAGAGGAGTACGATATGGAGAATGTCTCAGGAAGTTGCAAACATCAACACTCTCTCTCAGCGAGGGAGGCATTTTTTGCCATGCCAATTCTGTCACAGAAGTACTCGAAATTCGTCCTGGTTTGGTAAGAACATCAGCAACCTCCTCATCTATAGGAAGGTATTGCTCCAGTACTTCCTTCCTCTGCACCATGTCTCGAAATAATAGTGGAATCCAACACATTTCCAAATAAATCTACAAGGATCTTGCGAAACCACATTGTTTCGTGGACTGCCACACTCAATGTGATGTTCTATACTTCTGTGGTGCTCAAGGCCACAAAAGTTTGTTTCCTGCTACACCAGGAAACCATGGAAAATCCCAAAGTGAAGAAACACCCAGAGGTGTTCTTCCTGTCCATTGTTCTCCCTGCCCAATCAGAGTCAGTATATCCCTGCAATCTCATGTCAATACTGAAAGTATATGTCAGACCATGTCCAACTGTGCCTCGCAGGTATTTCAACGCATTCTTCGTAACAATCCAGTGTGTTTGTCTCCGCTGACTCATAAAGTGTCTAAGTGTACTCATTGCATAACAAATATTTGGTCTGGTGTTAACCAGATACATCAATGATCCAATCAGTTGTCGATACAAAGTTGGATCAATTTTGTCATAATCGGAAGAAGACACGCTTAGTTTCTCTAGATCAGTCACCATTGGTGTAGCCACAGGCTTCTAGTTTAGCATTCCAAACTTCTTCAATATCTCAACTGTGTACTTCCCATGACTCAAGAAGATCTCATCAATTCTCTGCCACACCTATAGTCCCAAGAAATAGTGCATCATACCAAGGTCCTTCATCTCAAACTCAAAGGCCAACACATACTTGCATTCAGCAATAAGGCTCTTTGTACCGATGAGGAATAAATCATCAATGTAGAGGACCAAAATCAGGGACTCGCCATTAACAGTCTTGTAGTATAGGCTGGGATCAAAAACACTTTTGATGAAACCCAAAATCATCAAGTGTCCATCAATCCTCGCATACCAAGCTCGAGGTGTATGCTTGAGTCCATACAGGGCCTACTTCAACCTACACACATGAGACTCCTCCTTATGTATCACAAAACCATATGGTTGCTCAATGTATACTTCTTCCTCAATCTCTCCATTGAGAAATTTTGTCTTCACATCCATCTGATGTATTCTCCAACCCATGGATGTTACATGGGAAATAATCATCTAGATAGAAGTATATCGATAAACAGGAGCAAATGTCTCCTCATAATCTATTCCCTCCACCTGAGAGAATCCTCAGCAACAAATCTCATTTTGTGCCTCTCGATGCTCTCGTAAATTGTGTGTTTGATCTTATAGATCCCATTTGGAAGTCACTACAGACTTCCCCTCAAGTCTCGAAACAATATCCCACACACCATTCTTCGTGATGGACTGATACTCCTCCATCATGACATCTATCCATACTGGATGACTAGTTGCCTCCTCATAACAGGAAGGTCCAAAATGAATGATGTGGCTCATAGATGTGGCATAGCATGAATACCTCTGAGGTCTCTTGCTCACTCGGAAGGTACCATGAGGAGTTTCATGTCCTTCTTCCTCATGTAGATTCTAACGAGCCCATGCAGATCTCTTCCGACCTATTGTAATATCTTTGGGAACATTAACTGGAGCTATAGGATCAACGGTACAAATTTGATCAATAGGTTTAATTGTCTCCCTTTGAAAGGTAATGTCATCTTGGACCATATTTGGCATATAGAGGTTTCCTCACGAAACCAATGTCTAAGACATATCGAGGTTCCCTCATGGAACCAATGTCTCACAAGACATATCGAGATTTCCTTATGAAACCAATGTCTCAGTTCCTTCATCTCACCATTTGAGGCACGTCATGATGAAGTCTACATCCCCCCCTACTAGTCCACAGAAGACCCTTCGAGGAAAATGTCTCATGATGTTTCCTCAAACATCAACACTCTCTTTATAGTTGGAGGTGACTCCTCCTCTGTCTCTGCTCCCTCTAACACCAAAGGTATCTCTCATTCTCTCGCGGTAGCTCAAACTTTTCTCCCTATGGGTGTAGTACAACCTCCTCTACTTGGATCTATCACCATAGTTGTGCTACAGTCGATCTTAATGGGCTGTATCCATGATCATTATAACTGTCTTTGTTATTTGGTGTGGTCTCGTCCTAGAAAGTACATTGCTCCTAAAGACTTCATGTCTCTTAGCATCATGTCTGGCAATGTCTCTCCTTGATATCATGTTGGAAGGTCTTTCCCTCCATGTCTACCTCCTACGACCGTCATTATGGCTCATTCTCGGAGCTATTACATGTGACATGCATGGAACAAGAACAAAAAAAATCATCTCCTATAGGAGATCAATTTATCTTGTGCGCAACTATATACAGTGACCCTCCAAATGATACATCTTCTACTATGACCAACACACATCCATCATATACTCGATGTCATATGGATACCAACAAACATTCATTATATACTCGATGTCATACGACTAACCATGTTTACTTTCTAGTGTTAAATTAGACAAGCACAATTTTCCGTAAGTGGTAATTACTTCCAATGATATACGATATTACTTTAGTAAACTCTAGAACATCACTAAGTAACTCGAAAATTTTCAACTTCTTAGAAACTTTGGTCTCTTCCTTAGATCACTTCCCATGTGTGAGAGAGAAAAAATATTTGTGTCTATCATTTTGTCTTTCAAGTGTTTTTTTATAGTAATATTAGATTGATCCAAAAAGACACGTCTCTTTGAAAATTAAATTTAAAAATTAATTTATTTTCTTATAAATAGTTGGAGAATACCTCTTGTAACCACCCAAAGATTAATTTGGTTATAATCTATTCACGTAGTATTTGTTAAATTTTTCTTCCATAATTCATGTGATTCTTTGCATAAATATAAGTAGAAGTAAATGTGTAGTTCATTCCTCATATTTAGGTAATTAGACATTTTTACTAGAAATTATTGCCCACCATAATTTATGGAATGTTTTCTATAATTTATGTAGGAGTAAAAACTAAATATGTTGTACATAGAGATTGTAACAACCCCATAAATTTAACACTCCCAACATTTTACTCTACTCTCATTTTCTTGGGCCCTCCTATGAAGGAGTCAAGCCCAATCTCACTTTGGTACCATGTTCTTTTTCTTCATATGAGATATGATCGATATATTATTACAATGATGAGTGTTCTGTATATAGAGAACATATGGTGACCATCCATGAAAGGATGTGTCCCTTGGATAATAAATAACTATTTATTATTATTATTTACTTATTATATATAGTATTTAGTAATCAATAATTATATTATTAATTATTAATCTAAGACAATGTCTTCTCGATGTTGTACAAACATCAAAAATATCGATAGGTCATGCTTAAGGACGAAATGTCCAAAAACTCCATTTTTGTCTGAATGTATCTATACAAACCACCAAGATACTTGAGCAGTAGATGTCACTCAGAATCTTTGATATCCAGAGTGGTGTGTAAGGTATGGAAGATATTTGTGAACTATGGCACTACTTGGTCCCTTTCCTGCTACAATGTGGTCCATTTTGTATACAGGTCATCATAACTTCCAACAAGGTAGTATTGTTCCTTAATAGCATCCCTGAAGGATTCCCATGTAAGTGCGACTGTAAATAATGAGAGTTTTTCCGCTGAATTTTGTTCACAGAATGTCTCCCACCAATCTTTGACATGGGGAGCGGATTTGAGGAGCGCAAAAGTAATATTTTCTCTATTCAAAAAGTTATGGATAGAAAAATACTCTTATAGCATATTCAACCATTTGTCTACAGCATCTGCATCTACCTAACCTTCAAATATAGGAATATCAAAGTTGATTTGTACCTTGAAGGGGGTGGTGTCTCCGCTCGAGGTAGATGCGTCGCTTGTCGACAGTGGTCGAAGGATTTGTGCAAAGTTGTCCATCATCTCGTTCATTTGTCGCTCGAGGGCTTCCTCAAGCAACATTTTGAAAGGATCTCATGTCTCGGCATCTTTCTTTTTGCTTGCCATGGAAGGTTTCTTAGGCGTGCGAGAGCAGTTGTCCTCAAGGAAAACAAGCACGAGACACGACTCTCTATACCCTGACCTCGTCGAGGACATGCACTAAAAAAATGACAAGGAGCAGATTGCTATGATACCATTGTTCCGGGTTTATGAGCAGAACGAAATGAAAACACAAATTTATAATATTAACACAAAGACACGGTGAATAACAACAGTGGTACAGTAAAAATGGACTTCTATTAAATAACAAATATGTTGAAACTATAAAATGCATACCGAAACAAGCTTGCTAGAATGGTGGCAACTTATCTCTGAGAAGAGATGTGACGTCTACGCTCATTCGCAAGAAGATAAGTACAATGAGGCTTTGAAAGCCTTTTTACAATAAACATGAATGTCAAAACCGTAGACATCCAAAATCTAACCCTAGGAGATGAAGCGCCAAAATTCATGTGGGCCCTGTTGGAGTAAGTTAGTAGATCAACTTCTCAGGGACATAACTTTTACATACGATCTTCGTTTAGGGTGCACAATAGCTAGTTGGAAAGGTATCGACAAGGAGATTCATTTTGGAGACTCAATCAAAACCTTTGGATATTATAGAGGTTCGTGATCATGAAAAAACGTCATTTAGGCCCTCAAAATGGCCCCAGAAGTTTGGTAACCGAAAAAATGCTAAAAATAGTAAATTGTCATAAAATTGTTTTGAGTCAGTTGGAATACGTGGGTGGCCACCGATATCCTTCTGTATCATTTTTTATCATTATATTGATGATCGCTAATATTGTTTGATCGTTGCAAATTAAGGACAACAAGCTTAGCTTGCTTTTCCACCTAATATATTATATGCAAGTGTGGCTTTTCTTGTGTCTCGAGCAAATACAAACACTTTTGTAGGTACCCAAAGACTTGGCAACCTTAAACCATATGGAGACTAGTCATCAAAGCCACTTTTCTCTTCCATCATTGACCTTTAGGGGGATACTTCTATTCCTTCCATTTTCTTTGTCTCAATCCCCCTAGGGTCACCGAGATCGCCTCCCTAGAGTGATTTAGTCACCCTTGAAGCGTGGGGCCTATATCAAGGGGAAATTGGGTATAATGTCCCTTATTTGTCTCCATTTTGGTCATTGGGTCTGACTTTTCCCAATCTACAACTTTTGCGATAACAAGGTGTTTCCTCGCATATTCTTTCAATCTTGCAACGAGTCTCGACCATCGATCTTCGAAAATCAAGGTGATCTCAGTCATCGATTATGAAACTCTCTAAACTTTGTCGAACTTCCCCAATCCTGCAAATGAATCGTTGTTGTCGATTTTTAATGTTGAAACTATATGGGTCGTTGATCTTCCAACTCTTCAGTCACCATTAAAATGCAAAAACCAACCTCCCAAGCCAAATTTAACTTTGCAAATTGTAGATTGATGCCATTAAATATCTCTTCAACAATTCTGATCGCAACTTGAACTCGGAGTCATTCATATATTTGGGAATTTCACTTTGTTTCCACATATTTCCCCAAATTCGTCACAAGTAAAAATCTACAACAGCGAATTTCTACCAAATTTGCATTGGTCTTGGCCCTTACAAGCTCGGTGTTGAACCTTGAGCTCTAATACCAATCTGTAACGTCCCTACTACTAAACCCATAATAAAAATTTTGATACCAATAATTTAATTACTATGCATCATGTTAAAAACTTACATACATTTAACAACAATTATTCAAAACATGATTGTAGCTAATTTATTCCCATACAATAGCATATAAATCATTTCAAACATAGAGTTTATGCACAACATTATAAACCCATAATATAACTCAAATGAAAAATAAAAACACTTATCTTCTTATAATGATTATGCAACCAACTACAAGGGACAAACGTTCCACCCAACCATAGACTTGTTGTTCCAAATCTCAACAAGTCACCCCCAAGTTGGGGCTAGGAATCCACAAAAGAGAGTACCTCTCCACAGCCCACTCACAACTCAATATTATCACAAGTAGCTAATTTTTCCTACAGTTATCCCGACTCCTCCAACTCTCTTCCTCTCAACCTGCCCGACCCAAGGAATGTACCCCCTTCTCTGGAAGTAGTCCCTTGGGTTGTACCACTCTTCTATCAGGACTTCTAATACAAGTTGGTCGGAAATCTCTATGTTGGGGACTCCAGGGATGTTAGCTACCGGGAAACACTGACAGCAGCAAGCTTGTTGCTCTAGTAAAAACTCACACAAGGAGTTCACTCTGCATGACTGACAACCTGCCTGTTACGTGTATTCAATGATTGGGCTCTTCTACACCCAAGGGAATAATTAGAAGGTTCACTCAAAACATTAAAATTAGGAAGAATGTTTGGGATTTTAAATCCGTGAATAAAACCCCATAGACCCCTCCTCTCTTGTGGATAACTCAACCCCCATATCTCTTTCCATGTCCATCTGCAACTGGCATCACATTTTTATTTATAAAATCTGGATATACAAATTCACATATTACATCACTTGGCCCACGACCACATATCATATCTACATTATACATTACTAAAGTGGGGATTATAGCAGGGATGTTACAATAAGTGAAGCTCTCTCTCTCCAAGGTGTACACATGTCAAGACAAATCTCTTCCACTGGTGCACTCTCCAAGCATGGGCTCCAAGTGTCAAGTGCTCCTCACTCTCCAAGACAAGCATCCAATGCTCCAATGCTCAACATATGTGTCTTAGGTCCAAATACAACCTCAGTGCTCCTCAACATATGTGTCTTAGGTCCAAATACAACCTCAAGCAATGCACCCTCAACCAAAGCATCATCAAGAGACCATCGTCCTAAGGCATGCCAAGTAGTCACAATGCTCCTAAAGCTAAGTTCCCTACCTCTTAGTGCAAAGTGCTCCTCCTTCAAGGTAAATCCAACACCCATGCAAACAACCATCCTCCTCAACACATGTGTGATGTCGAAGATATTAATGCCACATATAACAACCATCTCATCAAAGACTCTGCCACATCTAGCACCAAGTCCAAGGCAAGCAACCACCTACAAAAATCTCTTCTAATATCATCAACCAAAAGATCTAAGATACAACTAGGGGCCTAGGGTTTCACCATGCAATCCACTTCACATGAAGGCACCCCTAGCATAGTGTAAACACTTTTGAAGTAGCACAAAAGCTAACAAGCTTCTTCACTAGAGCAAGTGGTTCACGAAGAACCAAATTCAGCAAAAGTTTCACCATCTGATGGAGGAACTTAATGCAAATGAGACCATTGTTTTCTAAAGGGGGTCCACTAATCCAAGTGGATACAAGTGGCCACCCAAATCTACCACTGACTCAAAAAAAATCCTACACCTTGTCAATTCCACAACAATTTTGCAAGTCCTAAACTTCTAACACATTTTGGAGCACTTCCCATGTGTTTTTACCCCACCAAACACATGGAGCTAGGAATAATCTTTATAATAGTCCAAGCAACACCTCAAACAAAGTTTGTATGTGAAAGTTACAACCCCGAAAATTTGACGTATCAACTAAAGCCCTTGAGCCCACATTCTTTTTGTCACCTCATCTCTAGGGTTGAGTTTAGATCTTATAATTTTTTCGAATTTTAAAATTTATGTTAAAAGCCAATTTTAGCTTCTTGTAATAGGTTTTTTTGCTAATGAACATAGGTGACACATCTCTTGTCAAAGATAAGCTACCACCATTCTAACCAATTTGTATTAGTTTGTATTTCTTTGCATATTGTGGCATTTCCATTGTTTCATTCATTAATAGAGTTCATGTTTCAAGGTATTATTATGCTCTTTGCAATATCTCTATGTTATTTCCCATGTTATTGCTATCTTCAATCTATTCTCAATATAAGCCAAATCACTCATATCCTAAAGAAAGTCTTCCAAACTATAATTATGTGAGAAAAAAAGAAAATAATATTTATGTACCATTATTAGTATCACATTTATTATCATTATAWATAAATCAACATTGATTGAATCTTAAAAACACACACACGACCATTTGTACAAGCAAATAATATAACATAAGGTATTAACATTATCCCTTGATGTCATGACATTCAAAGGAAAATCACTCACACAAAGTTATTTYCTCTGTTACATTCATAACCTAACATATTCATCCATCATGTAATGATAATATCCATTYTCAAAACTTATATAACCTAATAACTACTACTCTTCAATTATACGAACATAGACATAATATTCTATGCCATAACCATGTACCATAATCACGAAGACATAATATTCTATGTCATAACAATGTACCATAACCATAAAAAATTTTGAAATCTTATATTACATAGTTAAGGTAGAGCATCATTAACATCTTCACCATTTATTTATTGTTACTTTGCATAGAATTATGAGTGGTTTCGTCCTCCACTATGGAATTTAACTTTGATTTGATCACTTAAATTTTGTAGAAGTAACAATTTAATTATTAATAAAAAAAATTAATTATCATTTAAATTAATAAAAAAATTTTAGCAATCTAAATCTTATTGTAAATGAATTTTTCAATGCAAAAATAATTTTTCATTATTTAAATTTAAATTGTAGTTTTGTTTAAATTGTAGTTTTGAATGCATAGTATAACAATGAATTATGATACTGATACTTTCTTATCTATCGCACTGAAATAATTATTTTATCCATCCCACTGAAATAATCCCGCTCACCAAAGCTAAATCATGATTTCSATGTGGGCGCTAAAACCAGAGTGAACAAGTAGCCACGGACTGACTTCTGAAAATGCATGAGTCCATACAAAAGCAAACCCTGAGGGCTATGGGCATGGTCAGTGTTCACAGAACACAAATCGTAGAACAACTTGAAGATAGAGGCAAGCATCTACAAATTTTGGATGATGGTCAGATTTATTATAATTTTCACGAGAAAGTCATGCAAACCTCATCATTCAGAGAAACGGGAAAATGAAGCTAGGAAAGTTTGACATCGAGTCAAAGAGCCCAGCGGCGGCATAGAATGTTATTCAAGTAGGTGGAATCGACGAGAGAAGAAAACACAAAAGGGCAATGCATGACTTTCGGAACCCATTCTAAGTAGTTAGCACATTCAATGTCATCCATCAGACATGACAGACCCGCATTACAGAAGATTATTTAGCTTTTGACATCCTTATATGAGTTGGGCAAGGAACCATTATAGACTAAACCTGTCGCATTTGCACTTCGACGTATAGTGAAGATGGACGCAAAATTCATTTTAAGTATAATAGTATCGCATTTGATGATGCATTGGCAGATTATGGGGCACAAACAAAAGTTATATCCACAAAGATTCGCACCGATACTCACAAGTTGAGTTTGTGAAGATCGTAAGTAGTTGTACATAGGAGATTAGAAACTAAGAATGCTTCAATGTGTACTGTCGCATGTTGGCATTGACGTTGGACCATTCAAGAGCAAGCACGTTGAGCAGATACGGTATTTGGAAGATTTTTGTTACAACAAACTTGGCTACTAGAGAAGGGTCGTCGATCTAGAAAAGAAGAGCGTTAAAATCAAGGTTACCCAAAGCTTCGCACTTCAATCAATCGATGAGTGGACTCGTTCAACGTGAGTTTATAATATTTATTCCTCCAATGACCAAGAGTAGAACGAAGTTGCAAATGATGTTGATTCTCAATTGAATGAAGTGATTATTTACACTAGGCTTTTCAATGTTGACATTGATTTAGATGAGTCCAGAAAAGATTTGCAAGACAAGCTCCACGAGCTCCATACATCAAACATTAGACGTGTTATAACTATGGAAGAAGTCTATGCACTCGCATATACAAGTTCTTCACATGAAGCAGTGCAACGGAAATTTCGAGATACTTTCAGTATTGAAGTATCACAATCAAGCTGGTCAAGAAAGAGATGCACGTCCTCCTTGAAAGATACACAAGGAACAATACATCAACCACGAATTGTGTTTCCCACCAATACTTCTAATGTAGATTAGATATTTCCTCTACTAACTACGTCGAGGCATGTACAATTCTAAAAAGAATGCAGTTTGCCAAGGACTTTGGTAGCAACTACCCCATGCATATGAGACTGCCATCCTAATCAGTGTCATGAATGATGATTTCCGAGTTGAATCAATGGCAATTAGCTGGATGATTTCCCTTCTCACCCATCTCAACAAGCATTTTGGGCATGTGCAATTCACTCACTTAAGCCACATTCTAAATGAACGAGCAAATGAATCAGTGAAAGAAGCAATAGACTTAAATGTCGAGTGTTTGATCATCCATTATTATAAATAACAACTCAAGGTAATTTGTTCTCATGCGAATTACCCTCTTGCTTGAACAAAGAGATAAAGCACTTGTGTGAACAAAGCAAGTGAATTCAAGAGAGCAATCTTTAAGACATTGGCTCGGAGTCCAATACATGTGATAGTTCCATACTTATGTCAAAGGAAGAGACCGATTCCCTTGAAGGGAACAAGGAAGAGTAGCAGTGAGCCATGAAACTTCCCCTGAGCGCATTTATCTAACACTTCTCACACTAAGAGAACTATCCATCACTATAAATAGCAATTCAAGGTAATTTGTTCTCATGCAAAATCACCTTCTTCGATTTTCTTTTCTAATATTCACAAGAATTTGGCAAAGCATAAAGAACTCTAGACTTTTCCCTGCAAACTAAATTATATAGGATGTGCCATAGAAAATATCTCGACTTGGGCTCTATGAGAATCTAGACAACTCTTGAGCCCAAATGGAGGACTTGAGATTTAGTTGTCATCAAATGCATCGCCAGTAGGTAGTTGACAAGAAAGAGGATATCCCTCAAGAACGGAGTCGCCACTCTCACTTGTCGAGCCAAGAAACACAAACAGTGCATAAAGGAGTCTGATTGGGATATAAAGCACTTGCATGAACAGAGCAAGCGAATTGAAGCGAGCAACCTTTAGTACATTGGCTCAAACTCTAATACATGTGATCCATACTTACCTCAGAGGAAAAAGCCAATCTATTAAATAGGCGACCTCAGTGGAGCTCTTACTCTTGTCACCAATCTATTAAATTCTCTACAAGTAAAGTTAATCCATGAACCAATATTCCCTCTTGGATGCTATCAAGTATTCACTTAGTTGTGATATATATTAATTGGAATAGCAATGAATAGGATTCTGAAAATAAAAACTTAAAGGGGGATATTAATACTATTAAGAAACTAATGTGTAAGTCATGAATTATTAAGATTTTAACTAGTATAAATTCAATAAATATGGAAAATGAGAGAAGGAAATAACTATTAGAAGATTAGTAATTAAGAACTGATAATGAATAAGTATTTAATCAGACTGTTGGTGGAGATAGCAATGGAAAGAGGTGCTCGGGATATTCAGATCTTTGGGGAGTCTCAGCTGGTGATTAACTGGATTTCGGATCAGAGCAGGCATTTAAATTTGTCTTTGGATCATCGTGTCAGGAGGGTTGAATTGTTGGGCAGAACGGTGAACTTTTCTTGTTATCACATCTATCGTGAATCGAATGTCACTGTAGATGGATTATTAAAGAAATTTGTGAATGCTCCAGTAGCCCTGCTGGGGATCATGGAGTCTCAGCACTCTGAGAATGATGTAACATCTGCTAGACAAATATTTTCTTGATGCTCTATTCCATGTTTCCTTCCATGGACAGGTTTGGGTATTTGCATTCTTTGTTGATAAGAGGCCATCTAGGTTTATCTTTTGTTTCTCGTTTGGAACTCAATTTGATCATATTAGAGCTAGTTGATTTTTAGTTGTTAGTTAGAGCTTTGAAGCTTTAAAATTTTCCTCTCTTAGACCTTTTGTTTTGATTGGTGAGCTAGCAGCAGTTCCCATTTCTGGTTTTGGTGTTTGCTGACATCTTACTCAATGCAATTTTGCCATTTCTACTTGAAATAAAAGAAATTAAGAATTTTTTTCTTGGAAAAAAAATATTTAATTAAACTTCTATAAAGAAAGGGAAATCAATATTAGGAACACAGGATCAGGACAAACTTTTTAATTAGAATTATAGGATATATTATTAAAGGAAAAAGAAGGGGGCTTAGTATGGTTAAAACAAAAAAATTGAATGAGAGGAAATTAATGGAGATAATTAAAAGAATAATTAAATAAGGGAAATATAATGGAGATCTTTAAAAGAAAAATTAAAGAATAAAGGGAGGGACTGAAAAGCGGGTAGGTTATGAATACAAGAAATAAGTGAGTAAAAGACAAAACACAGAAGAATGAAAAATAAGGTTTGGAAAAAAAAATTAAATTAGGGACGTAGTCAACGGATAATGCACTGTCAAGAGTGAGTCGTGACCAAGTTTATATCCATCTTCACAATTAGAGTTATTAGGATGTTTTTCGATTTCAAGGGCTTCTCTAATGATATGGGTTGAATGATAAGAAGCTAACGCTAAGACTTTGGTGTGATCAAAACAAATTAAATGTTTGTTGTTATGAGAATGCTCTACAATTGCATATTTGTGAAAGTGATTGTGAGGAGTATTGGCTATAGCCTATATGTTATTTAAGGCAGGTTTGGATAGAGTAGCTGGTTTGGCCAACATATGGTTTCCCACAAGAAGAAGGAATTTGATAAACACCTTAACAATGGAGTGGGTTCATCTTATCTTTAACGCTTTTGAATCGGTGTCTGAGTGTCTTGTGAGGCTTGAGGCTTAAATGACACTTTTATATTCTTTTTGGCTTATATGATCTGCACCATGAATGTAAGGAAGAGAAATTTGAGCTTGTGTAGGAGGAGCAGAAGGGGGATCTTTGGTTTTGGTTTTGTTTTTAAGAGGAGAGCAATATAAAAGGCTTTGTTTATTTGGGAAATAGAATAACCACCAGCTTGGAGGACAAGTAGTGTGGGCTCTTTCTTTGGTTAGATGTTGGGGGGCTAAAAAAAGAACAGCTCTAAAGACAAGGACTTTAAGCANAAGAGGAGAGCAATATAAAAGGCTTTGTTTATTTGGGAAATAGAATAACCACCAGCTTGGAGGACAAGTAGTGTGGGCTCTTTCTTTGGTTAGATGTTGGGGGGCTAAAAAAAGAACAGCTCTAAAGACAAGGACTTTAAGCACAACAGATTTTTTATTAGGGTAATGGTGGGATTAAGCATGAAGATATCCATATGTATGTGTCTTTTTGCAATCAACTTGGTGGGAAAGGGAGTCATCGAGTTATCAAATAATTAAGACATCTAAGAAGGGGAGAGAATTAACATGTTGGGTTTCCATAATGAAATGGAAACCCCAATTAATAAGTTTTTATTTTCCGAATCCTATTCGTTCCAATTTCAATTGATGTATATATTTATTTGTTCCCCCTCTTTTTAGAATTATATATATATATATATATATATATATCATAAATGAAAAGTCAATTGGGCTTAACCTAGTTGGGCGGAATGATTGTTATCCTCCCCACCCAGGTTCAATTCCTGCAAGTGACATGTTGAGCACTTAACAAGTATATTATTGTAATGGCTTTGAGCCCTGTTGTTAATTGGCCTTGTACCCTAAAGATTCTAGGGTTTGCCCTGGGTACCATCCTAAAAAAATATCATAAATGAATTATTGTTATTATTCATTGTTTCAATTTAAATATTTAGTTAGTTAGTTATTAGTATCCAAATAATATTTGACCAAATATTTTCTAATTTTAGTAATATTATAATATTATGCCAACCAATTTATAACTTCTACCTCCATTTAGCACCTATTTAATTTCATTGAGGGTTTATCTTCTCTACTATTCTAAGCTTGTGACTAATCCCTGATGATGTGTGGAGTGTCCACTCGAAATGTTGGGAAAGAGTTGTAAGTTATGTTGGTTAAACTATCTTCGGCATGACATTAAACGTGGAGGTATTTCCCCAGATGAGGAGGAGCTCATTATTCGGTTGCATTGCCTTCTTGGCAATCGGTAGGTTGAATGTTTATGGTTTTTTTTGGTAGGTTGAATGTTTATGTTTTTTTGGGAAAGGAGTGAATTTAGGATTGTGGCCCTATAATTTTTCTACTCACGACCCTACTTGTACATATTACCTACTATGTTTGTGGGCTCTAAACCACTAAATTTTTCCATCATGTTCATGTGGCTCTATGGTGGGGATCATAGTAGCTAGGAGATGCATCTCCTAAGGCCAAGACACGTCTTGGAGACAAGAGGCATATTAAGTACCTAGAGAGGTCTCAAGAGACATGAGAAAAGGTCTCCCTGAAGACACCCAACATCCCTAGTTGTCTCTCAATCTCTCCCACAAGCAACCCAATATCTCCCCCAATTTCATCATATAACACATAAAAAAGACAAAAAAGTCGATCAGAAAGAAAAAAAAATACCTAAACCCTAGAGAAAACCCCACAAGAAAATCGACTTGGAGAAGAAGAGAATAATTATTGATAATAAAGAACATTTATGTAGCTACGAGATGGTTTCATTTATCTACCTCCCATTACAAATGAACCTCAACAAAGCTTGAGAGGGATGATTTCTTGGATAGTATGTTGATAGAGGACTCAAAAAATGTAGAATGAACCTGAATTGAAGAATGCAAATATTGGGATGGAGACATGATTTTTGGCTGTAAAGTTGAAATGTTTAAACTTTCAAGTTTGGTAACACAAAGCAAATTATCTTCGTAATAGACTATAATATAGAATCTTGTTGGCATACCTATCTTTGATTGATGCACGATATTATGATATAAACAATTGTCCAATGGTCATTGTTCATGCTCATCATTTTATGATTTTAAAATCTAAATTTTGAAATTTCAACTTGTATCTTCAAATCTTTTTAATTCACACCTCATTTGATGTACCCACGTCTAGTGTTACCAACATCGGCAACGGCAAAATATCGCCGAGGGTCCGAAAACGAAAATATCGGCAAAATCGGGGAAAATATCGGTAAATGTCGGAAAATGTCGTAAGAACGAAAAAAATACAAAAATATTCATTTTTTTTCAATTTTTTAAATATCTAAAGCATCAACAACATCAAATAAATGTATTTCCACATAAATATGAAAAGAGAACTCATATATAAGATGTATAAGATGTCTAGTAAACTCTAATACATCACAGTCTACAGACCAACACTGAATCATGTCTTGAGTCTAAAGCCTCAAAATATCATCAAAAAATATAATAAGTGACAAATGTATCTCATCATCATGAGTCATCTACAATGAAATCAAATAAATTCTAATGATTCGCTCTGCCCCTTTTACGGGAAAAGGTGATAGCTTTTCCTCTAGAGGAAGAAGCCCCTGGGGCTGGCACTTGACTCTGACGACCTGTAGAAGAAGCAGGAGCTAGACTCTGGTGTCCTATACTGGTGCTACTGCCAAGTACAACTCCCTTTGTCTGAGTCCGTGAAGATGGTGGCAGACTCTGCTATGTAACATCCCCCTCTGTCTCCTCCTCCTCCTCTGCTATTGCCCCCTCTACCTCCTGTTGTATCCAATCAGGCATCAATTCCAAGATAGGCCTCTCAGACTCAACCCTCCATTCATCACTGGTGTCAATCCCATCCAACGAAATGGCGTCCACATCAGATGTTTTCTAAATCTGCCTCACCAACAATCGGAGATTGTAGTAGACATATACCATGTCATTGAGGCGCTGGGATTCCAACCTGTATGAGGGCCATAAATTATAAATTAATAATAATATTATAATTTTAATTTCAATTTATAATGAATTAAAAA
>SNQJ01S0028128.1:1174-14910 GCA_010110895.2 Picea sitchensis | reverse complement strand
TGTCCGCCTGCCCGAGATATTTTGGATCGTTGCGCAATATTATTGCACTATTTATGATATTATCGCAATATTTTCAGAGGGCGTAAAATATCACGCTATTTCCATCGATAATATCGTCGTTGACCGTTTTTCCGATAATATCGCCAATATCACGATATTATCGCGATGTTGGTAACAGAGCCCACATCTTCCCATGCCTAGATTTCAAAAATGGCATATATGTGCTCATACCGATGTGAGCACTCATACCCATAACCACATCTCCTAGCAACTACGATGGGGATGAATCATGTATATGGGGTTGTTGAAGCAATGCCACCAACGATTAGAGAGTCTCCATTAGGAGGTCTACAAGATGGACAAATAACTTTCCCTTAAGTTGTCAACATCATCCATTTTAGAGAATGCACAACTTGAGCAATGTATTCCCATATTTGATTGAATAGAAATGCGTTGCACGCGAACCAGCATAACTGTCTCTTTTTTTCTATGTTTGAATTTCAGATGTGGAGAATTAAGTTAAAAGAATATATGACTCATACTCAATTAAAAACACCTACTGACAAGGGTACTATACTAAACAAAAAGTGAGACCTTAACCTTGATAAGGAAGTGACTCGCATGAGTTCATTTGGAATGACCAGCACAATCACGAACTCTTAAATGATCAATTGGACACTATAAGAAGTTTTAATTGTCGTTTAAGGAAAACTAGATAAGTTGTAGGCAGTATGAGTAAGGCACTTATGTACTCTCACCTAGTCATCCACCCTAAGGATAAAGTATGGATATAATATCGTTGGCATTTTACGATTGTGTGGGGAAAAATCGGTTTATGTTGAAACTATATGTAAATGTGATATTACAGAAGACGGTCCAAAACCTCCTTTCATATCAGGGGGAGAGATTTTTTGTAAATGTTTAGAATTTTTTTACTTATTTGAAGGATACAATTTATTACCACCTGGTACCGTGTGGTGCAGTTACGAAAAACTCCATTCAAGAAAACAATTAGAGATAGGCACGGTATTCCAATAGTAGTTAGCGTAGTTTAAACTTTAGACTACCACCCCAGTAAACTTTGGGCAAAAGTGAGAGGAACGTGCAACTTACAGTTGACGATTCCAATCTTCTTTGAACACACGCTTATGTTTTGATTAGTTACTCTTTTGTAGCTAATTTTAAATATTATTTGCCCTCCATTGATCCCTAAGAACTAGATGCAATAAACACCTTGTACAGGGCACTAGGAACTGGATTAGCTCAGATCATAGGTCTGAACTCATAGCCATCGTGAAACTTGACTTAGTGGCAACTACCATATAATTTCCAAAACATTAGGAGATTTAATCCCCTGGCTAGACCCTATTCATTATTGCCTTTTCTACAAACCGTATACCAAACTTGTTCAAAAATTAGCTTCAACTTCCTATTGATCTATGCCGGTTCCAGAATTCACTGCTAACTGCCATAAGATTTTCTATGTGTATTCTCCAAAAATGTAATAATGCACACAACATAGAAACAGATGGAAGTAATATAAATAGAATGGGGATTAAAAGCAATCAAAGGGGCTAATCATTTAAAAAATATCAAGATGTAGTCCTTTTGGATAGGGCAAAGAAAGACTGCAGTCATAATGGGTCAATATTGGCCAAGGACTAATTTTTTGTTTTTTATTCCCAAAAAATTACCATTTCAAAATGAATAATTGCCTAAATTTCTATATCATGAAATTATTTTACATCAAAAAACACCAATTCTCTAAAATATATAAAATCCTTGGAAATTTAGTAAAGTAGACGAAATTTTCACCAAAATTTTGTAGTTAGCATTTCGAGGATTACAAAGCTTCGCTGTGGTTTCTACACTTACAACAAAAATATGATTCTTTAAAATTTTCTCTCATTGTGGTTAACCATCTACCACCATTTTCCGAGTCAAGCATTCATCACTTCTAAAGACCTCTTCCTTTATAGCTGGATAGAACTCCAGTTATCTAGTCTCCTAATTCTGACAAGTTAATGATTTCCCAAATTAAACATAAGAAAGGAGGCAATGCAAAACTCTAAAATTACATTAGTATCTATCGAAAGGAAAATTTCAACATATGAGCATACTACCAAAAAAATGTGCACAAAACTTAACAAAATAGAAACATCTGTTTTCGGGAACTGTCAAAAAGCATACGACAAAAAGTTTGCAGCAAGATATTAAACTTCTCATTCAGAACATTTTCACAAATACACTGCCAGGTATGAAGTCAACATTGAATTTGACAGCTCTCTTTACAACTACACTACCAAATCAACCATCAAATAGCTCCAACAACTGATTGAACTAATGTGTCTGGTACATACATCTAACTTTCTAAGCACTACCGTCACTGCATGTTTGACCCACAAGTTTGAAATGATTTATTCTGCTCCATTGCTACTCCATGAAACAGAAATGTAACCTCATGACTTCTGCAAAAATTTAAGTCGAATGACTCAGTAACATGAAAGTTGTTTCTTAGAGGGGTTGCAAAAGACACCGTGAGATTTACAATACCTGTATAGGTAAATAAAGTTTGAATTCTGGTGGAAGCTCCTCTTCTGAATAAAGCCGATCAGAAAAGTATATTCTCCGAATTCGACAATTGGCATGAACCTGGACCCGAAGTGTTTCAACATAATTTGTCCCATATGCACGCCTCGTAAAATCAGTAAGGTTGAACTGAATTTGGTTCCATCCGTCATCCAACCTCAAAGGCATAGTACAGATATATGGTTTCACACGTGTTATAGCCTAAGGGAAAAGCAAATAGCATTTTCTGTCAGGTTGAAACTTTAACTTACTAATTAAAATTCCATTTTATAATGAAATTGTTTTAACTTTGACAAGTTTTATAAGTTGGACGATCTACATGATCTTACAAATTCTACAGTAAGCTAGTTATTAAATGAGAAATGAATCACAAGGAGTCGCAGAGATGAACATAAAAGAACTGCAAATATACCAACCAAGAAAGATTTTAGTCTATGAAGTAGATTTCTAACCAATTATTGAACTCACAGTAAGGTCTTAAACAGACTCTACTTTGATAAGCAAAAATTGACAAAATAAAGAGATTTAAAGATGTTACTTGTGTTCAGATATAAAGATGCTTTCGACACAAAAACTGAAAATTTTGCTTGTGTTTATCACATGTTCTAACTTTATGTCTCAAACTCTTTTTGAATATGTGCAATAAACCATGGGCCAAATGCACTATTGATTGAGGCTTGAGCAGAAATTTCTTGGACCAGAGGTAACTTAGGACTTTAAAGACAATTCACCTCTCATATGGACATGTTGCTTCTTTGTCAATTTGATCCCAAATCAAACAATGGCCTCTTTTTGCATTTAGTTTTTGTTCATCTTCATGATATTATAAAATATACAGTAAGCTAGTTGTTAAATGAGAAATGAATTGCAAGGAGTGGCAGAGGTGAACACAAAAGAACTGCAAATATACCAACCAAGAAAGATTTTTGTCTATGAAGCAGATTTATAACCAATTATTGAACTCACAGTAAGGTCTGAAACAGACTCTACTTTGATAAGCAAAAATTGACAAAATAAAGAGATTTAAAGATGTTACTTGTGTTCAAATATAAAGATGCTTTCGACACAAAAAATGAAAAATTTGCTTGTGTTTATCAGGAATTGCCCTGATACACCCATTTTTCTAGGGATTGGCATGCTTTAAGTGTGGTAACAATGACTATATTCAGCATGCTATTAAGGATTGGGGTTGTTCACCATATATATATGCGGGGTTTCCAACAGAATCCAGATCCACTCTAACATCCATGTTCTAACTTCTATGTTAGACATGTTCTAACTTTATGTCTCGACTCTCAAACTCTTTTTCAATATGCAATAAACCATGGGCCAAATGCACTATTGATTGAGCAGCAATTTCTTGGACCAGAGGTAACTTAGGACTTAAAAGACGATTCACCTCTCATATGGACATGTTGCTTCTCTGTCAATTCGATCCCAAATCAAACAATGGCCTCTTTTCGCATTTAGTTTTTGTTCGTCAAAATATCTATATAATGAATACATAAGAAAGTTTGAAGACCTCTCATATCATTGTGACAAAGCTATCCCAACAAAAGTAGTCTCACAATTTTGCATACAAATTATATTTAGTAAAAGTGTATTCAAACCAAAGAATGCAATATGCAATACTGAAACATTCCAAGCTAAAAGGTACCGTAGGGATGCCAACTTGATCAAAAGAATGATAAAGCAAGGGGAAAATATATAATAAAATACACATCCAAAGGAAGAGACTAGTGTCTTCTAACCAAGCTTTCTTGGAATCTTTTGACATAACAACATCAAGCTATACAAGGCAACTAAGGAATGTAGCATATCATATTCGCAATTGGGTACTCCCATATGCCTACCCACTAGGAGGTGCATTGTGTAATCGACTCTTGTGTTGCAATCATACGTGACCCACCCAATGATGATACAAAACCTCTCAACCACTACTCTACTGTGATGGACCATACCCCCTCACCTTAGCCAAGATGTGGAACCTCTTTGGGATGTATGGCACTTAGGTGGGTTACTTAGGTGCCTTACCCCCTAGTCTCTAGCCATTGGTCGCCAATTTGATTCTCTTTGACCCTAGGGGCACCCCTTTTGAACATTTCCCAATTTCATGGGTCCATTTGGGGGCACAAACCCCTTGGTTGGGTCCATGGTCACTTAAGATGCCTCATTTCGGCTCCATAGTAGCCCAAATCTGTTTTGAACTTGTTATTTACAAAATCAATGAGTCAAACCTCACTGACCTACCTCATCTCATGGCAGAAAGTGTACCACGGGTTTTCTTGAAGTATCACCACTATAAACTCACAACATGCGTAACAGAGAGTCCTTTTGAGCCTAAAAATCCATGGCACCATTGTACCAAACCCACAACACTTAGTCAACAAGCATGGTACAACAACTCTATAAAACTAAATCCCTCCAAGGGTTATCCTAACATTCACCTATGCCTTGAGGTTGCTCCCTTGCCTATTTATAACATTCAATTCCTCTTTCCAAAAGAACTTGATTCTTCTATCTTTGAAAACCATAATTTACAAGTACGCATTCAGAGTAGTGACCAAACTCCTTCAAGCTCTCTCAAACCCTTGGGTTGCTTGCAATTGTCATCTCTGATACCTCTATAGGGATCTCTTATGGCTAGCTTGGCTACAACCTTGCAGCTTTGATTGACTCATCCTAGGGTATTTTCATTAGCTTAGTTCCACTCATACCTTGAAATTTTCAACCCTACAACCTCAAGGGAGGTTTCATCATAGCCCAGACAACAATGGTATCATCCCTACTAAGGGCACTAAGGTTCCTCTAATATGCATTGTTATTGATTTATCTTTACAATAGTAGATATAGTGTTTATTGATTATATTGCATATATATCTCTTTGTATTGCAAATCTGATCAAGTCTTGTCTTGTAGGAAATTGGAGCTATGTGTGTAGGATATTCCACGACGTGAATCACTCTTTGAGGCCTATCACAACTCTCCTCTTCAACCCAAGGAGCTTCACCATCTACAATAGTGAATTTCGAGTGAGTTCTTTCCCTTATTTTCTTTCCTTTTCTAGCATTAGGGTTTCTAGCTCATCAAAGGAATTGTCAATTAACTAACCTTAGTTAGTTGGCTCTCTTTTCTCTTCTAATTTGCTAGTAACACCCAATCTAAAACCTAAGTGAAGTATCATAATCATCTACGACCCTAGGTTAACATAAACAAGACCCTAAGATCATAATTAATCTAGTGATTTTCCCTCCTCTTTTAATCCCTTGTTGTCTTACCCTAGGGCTTCTCAGTTTATCCCTAAAACCAAGTGACAACTCCACTCTCCTCTCTTCCCCTCTTTGTAGTGTGTGTGCTTGGGTGTTCATCCATCCCTACCCTAAAGCTATATGTGTAAGCACAAATCTGTTTTTTGCTACATTTTGGCAACTCCACTGGTAAGTTCCCATCGACCCTTCCCTTTCTTGAGCAAAGGCTCTCACCTCCCTTCTCTCCTCTCTCTTTCCCCTTGTTCCTTGGCCTATGGAGTCTTCTTGTCTTCCCTCTAGTTCTTTCAACCCTAGTTCCATGCATCTCGAGGTCAACTAGCTCTATCCTCAAAACATGTCCATCCTATCTGTTAACCATTAGATTTTCACCCTYGAAAATCTTGAGGGTTAAGAGCCAACATGCACTATTTTGGCTGGCATTTAGAGATTTTCCCAAAGTTTAGCACTTGTGTGAGTCAAAGGTTGGTTCCCATAAGAGATAGGTACATGATCTRTATACGGTTGCTTTGTTTCAGAGTTAAAGCAAGATTGGTTTCCTATGCATTTGAGAGAGATTTTTACGTTCAACAAGTGTCCCTACTTTTTAGGAGACRGTGTTTTAGAGTTTCATTTGACACTTTGGAGAAGTTTAGAGCATAYAGGTTGGTCCTTGCATGATTCTGAACCTGATGGAATTTTTTCGAGTGACATGCAAGGACTTACTATTTTAGCAAGTGGAGCACCAAGGCGCACATGTCAATTTTGATTATGTATGTGGAATCCTCACAGAAAATCGAATCCGATGAGTATAATATCATTGACATGAGGGGACATTCTATTTTTAGCAGTGTCTATTTTTAGACATCTGACACATGGCAATGTTCTCCTAGTCATCCTGGACAGTTTTTACACTTTCCTAATTTTTTAGGAGCCGGGCCCTATTTTTAGCAGTTTCTATTTATAGCAGGGGTGGTTGGCTCCTAAGGTGACGAGTGGCAGGGTCAAATTCCGACAAGTGGTAATGATACAAAGTGACGTGGCATCTACTTGAAATCATTTAATGAGGGGGCACACTTTCCAAGGTTAAAAGAAAAATAATTAAGTTAATTAATGAGGGGCGCACTTTCCAAGGTTAAAAGCAAATAAATGGAATTAATTAATAAAAGGAGACATGTGGATGAGGTGGCAAGTTTATTTGGGTGTGTTTGGGCTAATTAAAGCCAAACTTAGTTTATTTTCCTTCACTCGCCATATATACCACTTTCCATGCATTAAATTCTTTTATTATTCCCTCAATTCCCTTTTCCCCTATTTTCTACCATTAATGTGCCTCCACTTTCCCTAATTTTTAGCCTAACTCCTCTCTCTCCCTATTTTCTAGCTCATTGTCCTAAATGAGCCTCCATTTTCCCTAATTTTTAACCCAACTCCTCTCTCTCCCTATTTTCTAGCTCATTGTTCCAAATGAGCCTCCATTTTCCCTAATTTTTCACCTAACTCCTCTCTCTCCCTATTTTCTATTGAGATTTGTGTACCTTGGAAAGTGTCCCATTGTGGTTTTGAGTCTCTAACCACAAGTGGGAAATACTTTGGTGCTATGCACCTTGTACTTTATGTCTAATTTCACTTTGACTTAGGAGATTTAAGTCAAAAGTGAAATTTGGTCATTTTAGCCTAAAGTGACTATTAATTCACTTTGTGGGTGAATTAGGAGACATAAAGTGAACTTAGTGAACTTAACCCAAAGTGGGTTTGTGAGTGAGATTATTGTGGGATGATCTCAACCTTTGATTAGAGATGGGATGGAGTGATCTCAGCTATCCATCTTTTAGGTTTCCTTATGGATGTTCAAGAAGGGTGCATAGCGCCAAGAGAGGCTCATTCACTCTTATGTTCACTTGGAGAGGAAGAGTTGAGCTATCAAGATGAGGATGGAAGCAATGAGAGAGGGTTTCAAGGGCACCTCCTTCCATGGAGAGATCTAGGAGGCTTTGGCTTCCATTGTTTTGTGGTGTGGATGCTTTCTTGGAGGAGGGCGCACTATAGGAGGAGGGCACACTTATAGCAGGGAGGACTTGCTCTTGTCAGATTGCTTTGAGGACAGTTTTGTTGGAGAGGTAGCACACATATTCAGAGTTGTGTGCAAGGGTTTCTGAGCAAGTCTTCAGGGAGCAAGGGCGCAAGCTTTCAATGGGATTGAGCAACAAGGGAGAGAGGCGCACCATGCTTGGGCGCATCATCTTTCTGGGACTTGTATAGTAGCTTGAGAGAGGTTGCCATTGTATCAGGTTCATTTGTTTCATGTACTTGTTGTATCTCACATTCTTTACATCACATATATATAGATTCATATTCCAAATTGGTTTTCCTCAGGGGGGGTTTCTAGGGTCATGTTGACCAAAAACCTTTGTGTCCATTTCATGTATGCTAGAGTTTAAAACAACATTATTTTAGTTGTAAAGATCAGAGATGTGCTTGCAATTATCGGAGAGATAGTGGACCCAGACTTTATGGTGAGGACAGCTTTAAACAACTTTACCAAACCATGGGGTCCATTGCTTTGAGGCATTGTTGCTCAGGAGATTATGCCTACTTGAGAGAGACTTTGGGATGATTTCGTCCAGGAGGAGACGAGACTCACCTCAGAGTCTTCTGGACAGCAGTGGATATCTCAAAGTGATGAGGATCTTGCTCTTTGGTCAAAGGGACAGAAGAAGGTCAGCAAGGGTGCTCGACAAGGTCCCAAGTTTGGGGCCAAGCCACAGAGAGAGAGCAGTAGTGGGCAGAAAAGAGATATGACCAAAGTGAAGTGCTTTGCTTGTAAGAGGATGGACTATGTTGGACAGTGTCCTAACAGGAAGAAGAAGCAGGGTGGTTCGGCAGCTACAACAGAGGAGGCAAAGTTTCAGACATAGTTTGAGAGTGTGCCTTTCTCATTTGTTGCACTTCAGTTGAGACGACACCCAGTATCCGGTACATAGACAGCAAGGCTTCGAGCCACATGACTGGTGTGAGGGAACATTTTACTGATCTCAGAGATACAGAGGTCAGGATGCAGATTGCTCTTGGTGATGACACCTTAGTCAGAGTTGTTGGGAGTGGCATAGTTACCTTTCAGAGAGACAGCTTGCCACCTATTTCATTCAGGGATGTTCTCTACGTCCCTGGGTTGAAGAAGAATCTGATCTTAGTTTCCACCCTACAGGATAGGGGTCTTGAGGTGTCCTTCAAAGGGACAGAGGTCCTCATACACCCTAAGGGGTCCTATCTAACCTTAGGTAGGTGATTGGAGTGAGGGATGGGAAAATGTTCAAATTGTTTTTTCAGCCACTTCATGCTTTGGCAGCGAGTAGCAACAACAGCAGTCAGTTATGTGAGTTATGGCATCGTAGGATGGCTCACCTTCATCATGGGGCTCTTGGAGGACTGAGAGAGGTTGTGACAGGAGTGCCGCAGTTCAATTCAAAGCATCAGGATGTGTGCAAAGGGTGTGCACTTGGTAAGTTTACCAAGGCATCTTTTCCCAGCAGTGACAGCAGGTCAGCTGAGGTACTGGATTTAGTACACACACATATGTGTGTGGGCCCATGTCTCGGGCGTCCTTGAGTGGTTGGGAAAAATCAATTTTTTGAGAAGATTTGTGTCAAATTTTGTTGAGTTAGTTAAATATATCACAGCCATGCTAACAAAGGATAGTGAAATCAAATGGACTACTGAGGCCTGTGATTCTTTTGATCAAATAAAGAAAGACTTGACAGAAGCCCCGGTTCTTGTCAGCCCCGACTACTCCAAGGATTTTCTTATTTTTTCTTTTGCCTCTTTTGATACAGTTGCAACAGTCCTATTGCAAAAGAATGTTGAAGGCTTAGAGCAGCCCATTGCCTTTTTTAGTAGGGCATTGAGAGATGTTGAACTAAAGTATGACATTATGGACAAACAAGCCTATGCATTGGTTAAAGCTCTTAAGTCCTTCAAAGTTTATGTCCTGCATTCAAGAGTTATTTCTTATGTCCCATCAGCTGCTGTAAAAGAAATTCTTATTCATCCTGATATAGATGGAAAAAGGAGCAAGTGGATTGCTAAACTACTTGAATTTGATCTGGAGATTAGGCCCACAAAATTGGTTAAAGGCCAGGGTTTGGCCAAGCTCTTGGCTGAATCAAATTGCTCAGCATTGGGGGTGAATTTCATTCACTCATGTTCAGAAAATCAGCAGGCTAAGATGACTGATAAAGGTCCTCAAGTCATTTCTACATTGGAAAATTGCAACTGGTACAAGGACATTATATTTTTTCTGCAAAATTTACAGMCTCCAAGTGGTATGGAAAAGAACAAGGTGAGGGCCTTAAAACTCAAATCAATAAAGTACTACCKTGTTGATCAAATTTTGTATTGGAAGGATCCATTAGGAGTACTTTTGAGATGCCTAGATCCCCAAGAAGCCCAAAAGATTATGTCTGATTTTCATGACAGTTTATGTGGGGGGCATCATTATTGGAGAACCACGGCATACAAGATCCTCAGAGCTGGGTACTTCTGGCCCAGTTTGTTCATTGATGTTTGTGCTAAGATCAGAGCCTATGCTAAGTGTCAAAAGTTCTCCAGAAAGTAGTAGCTTAAGTCTTTGCCATTGAAGCCTGTGGCAGCTTCAGGACCCTTCCAGCAGTGGGGCCTAGATTTTATCAGGAAAATCCATCCCACTTCTAGTGGTCAACATAGATGGATCTTGACTGCTACAGATTATTTTACTAAATAGCTATTCCCACAAGGAATGCTTCACACAAAGTGATCATTGGTTTCCTGGAAGACATCATAGCAAGGTTTGGGTATCCTGACAAAATCGTCACTAATAATGCTGCATCATTCAAGGTTGAACCATTGATCCAGTTCTGTGAACAGTTTGGGATCACTTTGATTCATTCCATCCCTTACTATCCGCAAGGAAACGGGCTTGCAGAATCCTCGAACAAAAGCATTATAAAGATCATTAAAAAGTTGTTGAAGGATAACAAAAAGGCATGGGATTCGAAACTCAAATTTGCTCTATGGGCTGACAAAGTGACAGTGAAAAGGTCCTTGGGACTTTCCCCTTTCCAGCTGGTGTATGGAGTTGAGGCAGTTTTTCCATCTCAGCTTGCCTTACCTGTGGCAAAATTCTTCCAAGATTATCGAGAGGAACCTGATCATATGATCAGAAGGATTCGGCAACTGGTTGAAGTGCAGCAGACCCAAAAGCAGATTGTAGACAAAGAAGTTGACCATCAACTGAAAATCAAGTAGGCTTTCGACAAAAAGGTGAACAAAGAGGACTTTCAATTGGGAGATCTGGTGCTCAAATGGGATGCAGCGAAGCAGGATAAAGGCAAGCACGGTAAATTTGAAGCTTTATAGATCGGTCATTTCAAAATCTCTGAGGTATTCTCTAATAACACTTTCAAGTTGCAAAATATGGAGAATGAAGAGATTTTTGGTGGCCCTGTCAATGGGCATTTCCTTAAAAAGTACTTTGCTTGAGCCTTGAGTGGATCTTAATGTCATTGTAATTATCATTCTCTTTTTATTTGTGTTTCAATCACTGACCCCATAGCCCTAGGATAAGGCACTATATCTACTCATTCTTGGCAGCCCGCAGGGGGCATGCCATCCCCTGTGAAGCCAATGTTATCACACTAAATTGCCTTGGGTCTTTTAGTTTGTTTTCAATCGTTTTTCAAGCCTTAGATTTTAATCTTTCTTTTAAAGTCTCATCCCTTTAAATTTTTTGTTTGGTAGGACCCCTTAGATGATTAAAGTTTTTGAGTCTTAGCTCTAATTTGATCCTCAAATTGATTTTTGATCCTTGAACCATTTCTAGCTCATGTTTTATTTAGGTCCCCTTCATGACTTGTCCCTAGGTCGATCCCTCCCATTACTAAACTGATGTGGCACACCTTCCTCCTCACTCATGACCTCATAAGCATACCTCAACATCCTCGCTTACCTATCTAATCACGTTTTGTAGTGGATGCGCTACCTACTTATCATGCAGTTTCGTAGCGCCTATCATGTTCATCACACTTCCACCTCGAGCCATGATTTCCACGACTGATATCATGTCCCTTGTTTTTAGTGCCAGAAGTCGGTTAAAGACACCTTCAAAGATCTTGCATTTATGAGCCTTGGTAATGGTTTCTAATTTTGAAAAGCTCAACAGTGTTGCGCTGTGCAAATTCATAAGTTATGATCAGGCGACCGCATGTCAACCAAATCCTATGCTGAGAAAGATTCCAAGGCCGAGGTTTTCTCAAAGTTCATCCTAAGATTGCATTGAAGATCTCAACAGGTGTCTACTGCACAGGTATCCCATGTTACCTCCTCTGCGTATTAATTTTCACAGGAAATTTGTGTTCGGGTTTTCGTTTTTCTAAGCTTGCACAGTAGTAAGGGATCCATATTTGCATGGTAACCTTATTTTTTCCTCTTCGGACCTATAAATTTCTTTGCCTGTATCTATGGTTTGTTCATTGTTGTTTGCTTTAACCATTGAAGTCACAAGCCTGTAAATAGCCTATCCTCTGTGTATGCATTGCGCTACCGAGAGGCGCTGCTCGGAACATCTTTGTTTTCCTTGCTTCCTTTCACCTTGGGGTTCGGCATTTTCACTCAATTGCAGAGGGCCAAATTCAGACTACCTCCTCACTGTTTACACTCCAGAATACATGTACAAGCCTAAGGGTTTAATTCCTAAAATCGAGCTTGACCTACTAGCATCAGTCTGTCCAAAAGGGTCAGCTTATATCTGAAGCTCGATTCAAAGCCTTCCTGGTCATTACCATCCCTTAAGCTTCTTAAAAGCCCTCATTTTGAGCCATGGAGACTCCTCAATTGAGGAAGACACACAAAGGTGGCAAGGTGGTTAGAACAGAACCAGTGGGCATGCATCTTTTTGATACATAACCCATAGCAAGACAGGCTTTCAAAGAGTAGGGTGCCTCTCTTTCTGTCAGAACATGCAGAGAGGCCATCCAGAGGTAGAAAGACAGTTTGCACTACAGTTTGATGGCAAAAAACCAAGGTTGGTGATTTGGAGTTTGAGGTCATTGAAGCCTATATCTCAGCTGCAACAAGGATCCCCATTACAGGTGAAAAGTGGTTCAAAGCCATGGCTTTGAGTTCAGCCTATGCAAAAGATCTTTTTAAACCTGAATATCAAGCCAATGACTTGTCCAAAAGTATGCCAAGGAGTCAATTGATTGAACAATTTGACAGATTGTTGAAGATCATACAGAGATATTTTACTTGTGAAGGGAGATTCAACACCTTGTACCAGTACCATATAAGGTTGTTGCTACATTTTACTGGTAAGGTTGAGATGAATGTTCCTTATTACTTGTTGAAGAGTATAGGTAAGATGTCAGACAGGATACAGGCCAAATCTAAAGATGTGGATTCTAGCCTTTACCACTCAGAATGCTAGTCTCTGAGGAATTAGGTAAGAAAGAGATTTCATGGAAGCATTTTGTTGTTACCTCTCATTTCAAGTTGGATCTAGCACCAACTCCTCAATCAGAGAGGGCAAGTCCTTTGTCACCCACCAGTGCAACTAAAGCAGGGACCAACAGGAAGAGGAAGGGCAAAACCCCCGTATAAATTCCAGAGATCAGCAAGCAGGTCATAGAGGTTGAGGAGGAAGTTTGTCCTTCTCCACACAAAGATTTTTCACCACCTCCTCCACCAGGGTTAGAAGAGGGGCCTTCTTCTACCAAAGCTATATAACCAAGAGAGGGAAGAAGCTTCTCTTTCCCTCTTCTCCTCCAGCAGTTGAAATCAAAGGTAAAAGACCTTTCACAAGGTCATCAATTCCTAAGGAGGTTTTCAAAGAGCAGTCCTTACCAGAGGTCCGTATTCAAAAGAAGAAGG
>SNQJ01S0028127.1:27230-67186 GCA_010110895.2 Picea sitchensis | reverse complement strand
GACCTAGACAACAACATGCCAAACTTGGGGGGAACATCAGCTACCACAATGTCCATGACCACACTCTTCATTGGTAGCTGAAATAAAGAGACCACCAAGTCTTTGATGACTCCAAGACATTGCACCCTCCTTGAATCAAAAGAATACAAATCATGATAAGCCTTTGTCACTTCTAGTCCCAATTCTTTCATGACTATTTTGGGCATAAGGTTATGGGAAGCCCCTAAATCCATGAGGCAGTTATGCAACACTTTATCATGTATGTTTATGGATGTGTAGAAAGGAGGGGATGAATCATCTCTATCTTCTACCATGGGACCTAGGACGACTACTGGCTTTTCATCTTGGAGATTCATTGAGTCCATGGAAAGCTGGGGGGGCTCAGATTATAGCAGCTTAGAGAGGGAATTTTTGAAATCTTCATTTTTAACTAGTTTAGAGAGGGGTACAGGAATTCTAATCTTCTAAATCTCATGCTCAAAAATAAAGGAGGAGAGAGACTTAGGAGCTTCCCTTACCTTGGAGACAGGTTCCTTGGTTGTTGTTGAAGCATTCTGAGTTTTCTTTTCTTTAGTAGTGGTTGCTGCAGCTTTAGTAGGCCTTTCCGCTATGAGGGGCTGATCCTGGCTATCAAAATTCCCTTCTTTCTTTTTTGACCTGAGATGGTATTTGTTAGGAGTGTTGTTGGCCTTTTCCCCTTTACTCAACTCGTTGATTTGGGTGTTGATAAGGGATTCTTCATATGCAGTTTGTGTCAAATGAGGAAAAGGGGAAGTGTCCTCGATGTAGTGGATCTCAAGGTCGAGTTCATCCACCTCCTCCCCTTCCTCATGAGCAACTAGGCTATTTTGGAGAGGGGTCTGAATCCTCTAATCATCCCTTTCTCTACTTCTTTGTTCCCTTGGCAAAGTCTGTGGAATATTGTTAACAGGCTTCTCGAAACCTCTATTATCAGTATTCTGGGGATTTTTGTATGTGGGCTTCCCCTCTAACTCCCACTTCTCCATCCTAGCTGAAAGGGATTTCAATACTTTAGTTACCTCATCCATCTGAAGGGGAAGGGGAGAGGAATGGGATGGGGAGGCCTCTGTTCTTCTCCTGGATATGTCTCTATCAACCTTATTCCTGAGTCGATCAACAACCAATATGTTAGACTCTACCTCCACAGTTGTTTCCTACATGTGAGCCAAAGTGGTGGCTCTCCTTTCCCTCAGTAGGAGGTAGAAATCAGGATCAAAAGTGCTAGCATAAGTGATGTTTGCAAAGGCTTCGAAGGGATTTATCTCGATGGGGATCTTATTGTACATTTTATTAAATCTTTTGGAGAAGTCAGAGACAGACTCTCCTTCCTTTCTCTTCAAAGACCCAAACTCAATCATGTAATACATGAAGTTATTTTTGTCTCCCCATTGTCTAAAAAAGGCACTATCCAAAGCCTCAATCCCATCAATAGATCCAGGAAGCAGGGCCCTAAACCATTTTCTAGCCTCGCCTTCAAGACTATGGACAAAAATCCTCATCCATACATCTACATGCATGATAACATGATCATCTGTAAAACTGTAGAAGGCTTCAAGGTGTTCTTCTGTAGCTATGTCCACCTCGCTTGTAAACTTGGGAAGCTGCTTGAGGTAGCCATCCACTAGAAGGGCAGTGAGAGGCTGAGGCAACATAAGGGGAGCATAGCTAGCAGCGATTATAGCCTCCATTTTGGTCATGGGGGGATTTGTTCCGGCCATAGGAATATTAGGTGGAGGATAACTCAGAGGAGAAGGGGCTTGAAAAGGAAATATTGGGAATGATCTTCCAAGAAAAAATGGGGGATTTAGGGAGAAGGCTAACGGGCTTGAGTCAGCAGATGCTTCTCTCAGCACAGAAGCGGCAACAATAACAAGAGGAGTGGTAAAGCTAGGAGTGGGGAAATCTTCTGTGGTCCTAGGTCCACGCCAAGGTACAACTTCAGGGGAGAGGGGAGTGACAAGGATTTCTCCCTCCAATCCCAGACCAGGAGGGGAAAAATCAGCAGGAACACTCCCAAAATTCAGGAAATGGGAAACTTCAAGAAAAGGTCTACTAGGAAGCCGAGGAGAAGAAAATGGAGTTTCTATAGAAGGAGATGGAAGATTACTTGGTTTGGCAGTAGAAGTTTCTCCTTTAGAGGCCTTTCCTTTTTTGAAAATCACCTCCGGATCAACTTCAAGTGTAGCTAGAGGCAGCTGTGGATGGGACCGCGTGTGTCTGCCTCTAGAAGCCACAACTAAAATAGCAGGTTCTCTCCAGTGGAATCGTCACAATGGAGTCGTCAAGTGCACAGTAGAAATCTGCAAAGGCTCTGATGCTTGATGAACCTTCAGAATCAGAGCCTCAATGTCCTTCAATCTCGGGGAAATTTTTCAACTTCATCCCCGGCAATGGGGCCAGAAATGTTGGCATTGGAA
Organism: Picea sitchensis; assembly: GCA_010110895.2. Classification (NCBI taxonomy): domain Eukaryota; kingdom Viridiplantae; phylum Streptophyta; class Pinopsida; order Pinales; family Pinaceae; genus Picea; species Picea sitchensis. The sequence goes on along the minus strand of SNQJ01S0028127.1, from coordinate 64,748 downwards.
GTCACTCCTAGATTGCAGTAGGAGCAGAGCCCGATGCCCATTAGTTTATGTCACGATTTTTTTACAGAGGGTGATCAAGTGGAATAAAACTTGGAACAATATCATTCTAACTCCGAAACTAGGCTGGACATGCACAGGTAGGTGAGGTTTTAGTTAAACTTCATACAGTGAGTTGTAGTAAGGGTGAATAGGAGGAATAATTCTGTGAGGAAAAGATGAGGGATACTATAGGCATCGAGCTTCTGGCAACCTGTAGAAGAAAAACTTGAACGTAATAAATTCTTATTCTCAAATGTAGGCAACACTTGATAATATACTGGTGTTACAATAAATCCTTTATCTTAACATAGTCACAATAATCCACGCGAATCAGTCGATCATGAACTCTCTCAGTATGAGATGAAACTAGATGGGATAAGAAAGTTGTTTGTTATAAAACAAGAAATCTCACATACAGATACATAACCAGAGAACTAGAGCGTCTATTAAAACTTTATAATTGGGAGCTTTGCTCTACCATTGATGCTTACAAAAATAGAAAAACTGAGTATATATACTCAGAAAAATTTGCCCAGCAAAGGCATGCTCGAACCTCCAAGGCGTGGCATCTCTTCAGTCAAACCTAGATGAAAAACCTTTGTCAAATGCCACCTTAACTTAGCATGGCTTTTGCAAGGGGGACCTACACACAAGGGTACCAAGGGCTGATTTCTCCAGGCCTCCCATACCTTTCGTTTATGGCTCGAGCTGAGGTTTCACCTATCTGCTCGATTTTCATTAATTGTTTCCCCATGAAGTGGCCGAGACAATATGCTCAGGAGAAGACCACATGCCTGCTCTCTAAGGCTCGGAGGCTATCCTCCCTTTATTCTGGCACCACCATCAATGTAATGCAGGGCCATGACCTGGCACCTCTCTCCAAGGGTGCTTCGACATTTCTTCTTTCGGGGATTTCTACCTCCCCTACCTTCAAATTTCCTAGTGCCCAATCTCACAAAACGACCTTCCAGGATCAATGGTTGGATCGGCTCTAAAACTAATGGCCATGATCCTTTTTCCTCGAATGCATTGGCTCCACACCCCTTCATATTCTTTGTCCCTTTTCCATACGACCTAGTGCTATGACCGTGGGCCCGCACTACTGGACATCTTCGACACTTCACGTTTCATGGATGGGAGGGAGCTGATCCTTGCTCTTCAAAGTCACAATAGGCGAAGTGGAAATAAATCCCAATCGTGCGCCATGTGTCCCTCCTTTATCGGATGACCCTGAACTTATTCGACGATACTGTGGGACCAAATCCTAGATGCCTTCGACACTTCATGTTTCATGGATGGGAGGGAGTTGATCCTTGCTCTTCAAAGTCACGATAGGTGAAGTGGCGATAGAGCCCAATCGTGTGCCACGTGTCCCTCCTTGATCGAACGACCATGAACTTCTTCGACGATACTGTGGGCTTGAATCCTGGATGCCTTCGACACTTCATGTTTCGTGGATGGGGGGGAGCTGATCCTTTCTCTTCAAAGTCACGATAAGCGAAGTGGCGATAGAACCCAATCGTGTGCCACGTGTCCCTCCTTGATCGGACGACCCTGAACTTCTTTGACGATACTGTGGGCCTGAATCCTGGACGCCTTTGGCACTTCGCGTTTCATGGATGGGAGGGAGTTGATCCTTGCTCTTCAAAGTCACGATAGGCAAAGTGGAAATAGAGCCCAATCGTGTGCCATGTGTCCCTCCTTGATCAGACAACCCTGAACTTCTTCGGCGATACTGTGGGCCCGAATCTTGGATGCCTTCGGCACTTCACGTTTTGTGGATGGGAGGGAGCTGATCCTTGCTCTTCAAAGTCATGATAGGTGAAGTGGTGATAGAGCCCAATCGTGCACCACGTGTCCCTCCTTGATTGGATGGCCCTAAACTTCTTCGACGATACTGTGGGCCAGAGTCCTGGACGCCTTTGGCACTTCGCGTTTCGGGGATCCCAACTGGAGAGAAAAATTTCTTCGAGGTCGTTATGGGTGAAGCTATGACAGAGCCCGATCATGCACCACATGCTCCTCTGGGATGGATGGCCTAGATCATTTTGGCAAGATTGCGGGCCCGATTCCTATGCTAAAAATGGAATAATTCCGTCGACCGCAAATATCCGTCGACCGACGATATGCTCCATCAATGATCCTCGCCGTCGAACACTGGGTCGTGCGTCTGCTAAAATTTTAAGCCCAAAATTGAGATTTTATGCACTGCACAGTGTGCTCACGACCACATCTTTGGACAAAATGCCTTTGTTGGACTTTTAGGCCTACTTCTTCGTAGCTCAGGCTACGGGCTCAAAGGAGAGAAAACAACCCACCCCTCTGAACAAGAATTAATGTTAACATATACGGTCAATTTTTTGGCCAGAAGAACTGGGTCCAATTTCTAAGGATAGATGTACAATACTCGTTTTTTTTTTTTTTTTAAATGGATTTTCTATTAAAAACATTTGCCTTGGACTCTTTGTTGTTGCTTCTTTTCTGGATTTAACGCCTCTTCTCATTGGCATGGTTCGATGGTCTTTTAGTTCTTTGATATTGTATTTACTTAGGTAATTTGTTCTAAGATGGAGCATATAACAATTATATGACAATGTACTGTGTCAATCCACCAAGATTTTATGCAAACAAAAAATGGATTACACACAATTTCAAACCAACGTTCAATTCTATTCGCAATGCAGATAGAACATAGCAATACCAAAGTACAATTTTGCAGCAAAATCATCATTCTTGTTTCTAGACATGGAATTATTAAGTTTTAATGCTAACAAACCATAATGAAGGAAGTTTAATACTTAAGCTAATATGTTACAGTCATGGAAGAATGTATCAAGAACACACTTACACCCACACGTTGCAATAAAATCTAATCTTCAAAAAACAATTTGTTGACAATTAGTAGAAAATGAAGTTTAATACTTAAGTTAATATGTTACAGTCATGGAAGAATGTATCAAGAACACACTTACACCCACACGTTGCAATAAAATCTAATCTTCAACAAAGCATTTGCTGACAATTAGTAGAAAATGAAGTTTAATACTTAAGTTAATATGTTACAGTCATGGAAGAATGTATCAAGAACACACTTACACCCACATGTTGCAATAAAATCTAATCTTCAACAAAGAATTTGCTGAAAATTAGTAGAAAATGATGGTTTTGCAACAATGGGGCTTGTTTGAAACCAATTCACGCTTATGAAAACTGCCCTCTGCCTTTCTATGTTCCCACTTTTTTATCCCATGTAGTTTCTCTTCCTGGTTACTTAATCGTTTTTTCCCTAAAATGCCTTGCTACACGGGTTGGTGGATTCACGTGTTTCGACCAAGCACTTCCCCTTTGTCTAAATTGGGCTCTATTGTTTCGTGTCCTACAAGTAGCACCCAGAGTTCCACGATATACAAATTGACAGGAGGACTTGCGCGTTGGTTGGATCAACATTGCACTTCTATTTTTTTGTGACCTCCAAACAGCATTTAGAGCTCCACAATATACAAATTGACACATGGGCTCCAGGGCTAGAGGGATCAAGATTGCCATTGTTTGCGGATGGAAAAGTGTTAAAATGATCCACATAATACATTTGTGTCACAAAAGTTATATTAAAGGGAAATGCATTTCCTCTATAGTTCTGCGTCCTACAAACAACACCTAGAGTTTTGCACTATAAAAATTGACAATCGGACTTGCGAGATGGCTAGCTAAAAAAATGACTCAGAGTTCCGCGATATACAAATTGACAGACAAAGTGTTGGCCCTTGACCAGGTTTTGTGGAAACATTGGTCATGTTTGACCGATTTTGGGACTTCGACAGGTTGGTCGAAGATGGAGCGCTAGGTGAAGCGGAGAACACAGGATATGGACCCCTTTTTGCGGGCTTTCTGGGTTTAGGGTTTATTTAACCAGTATGGGATGTCGACCCATGGGTTTACCCATGCTTAGGCCCTTTTGTAATGTATAAATAGAAAGTTAGGCGATGTAATTAAGGGGTAAATAGATATTCTATGCTAAGTGAAAGTGATGTAAGTAGTTGGATCTATGTGACTGAGTTAGCTCTATGCATACTGTGTGTTGAAAACTTGAAGAGCTGAGTGCAAGTGATTGTAACAAAGGCTTTGTGTTGTACCAAGATCAAGGAAGGAGGATCTGGTGAGGTGTGCACACAGTCTCATGTCCTATGCGGAGTTGGTTTTGATTCTCTATGCATGTAAGGAGATTAACAAAAGATAATAAAGAAGATGAAGAGTTGGTGGACGTAGCCCCACACTAGGGTGAACCACGTATATCCTACGTTATGGTTGCTTTGTGTGATTGATGTGATTTGTGCTTAGTGCTGTAATATTTATGTATGTTATATGCATATGATATAGTATCTTAGTGCTTAGTGATGTGAATGAATGCTAGATATGATCTATTTCTATGTGCTAAGTGCTTGGATGTGTTAGATATATTTCTATGTGCTAAGTGATTGGATGTGTTATATATGATCTATTTCTATGTGCTAAGTGGTGCTCTGTAATTAGGGTTTTACTTGTGATGTGAATAAGGGTTAAATGTTAATGAATGTTAACTGATAAGTGCTCTGTTAATTAATGTGATCACATATTGGTGTCCCATCTAGGTTGTAGACACTTGAGTCCTGCAACCCCCTCTGCCTCTACCTTGGGTGAGACTTCATCTGCTTCGTAGGTGTTTCTAAAAGGATCAGTAGTTAGAGTTTTGTTGGTGCATTGTTGAAGCGTTGAACCTCAGGTCTGCCCCTGTGCCAACAAATGGTTCCGTTTCCGGGACCTAAAACTGTGATTGTTGGGAACTGAAGAAAAGAGAAAGCTCTGTGCGAAGATCTGTTTCCCTAGTGCATAGTACTCTACTAGACTTACGAAGTTCTGTGCTAAGAAGAGAAGTCTGATTTGAAGAAAAGAGATAATAAATTAAATCTTTGTTCTCTAATAAAGGTAATATAAGTGGGAATTTTTGTTTTGAAAGAATGGATCTAGGTATGTTTGATAGATTTGTTCCTAGTCTAAAAACTAGGGCACAACTTGAAGAAAGAAGATATGATATGAATAGATATGATAGAAATATTGAAAGATATGTTATTCCTATGCATAGAAATAATTGTTGGACTAACAAATGGATGCAGGATCCTACAAATATTTTTTTTCAAATCCACCACTATGATCCTAGTGCGCAGTACAGGAAAGGTTGGGGATCGTTCAAGAGAAAGAGAGGATTGACTATTTTCTATAGTTGTAGAAGACTGAGAAATCTTGCTAAGGAATGCCCTGATGGAGGCCCTATTTGTCTTTGTTGTAAATTTGTGGATCATGAATTTTTGGATTTCCCTAGAATGATTTATAAAGTTGAAAAGATGAATATGGGATAAGAAAACCCCGAGGAAGACCAAGAGAATGAGAATATGCTAAAAAACCAGAAAGAATCAGAGGCTATATTATTGCATATGAAAGACACTATGAATGATCACAGAGACACCAGTTTATCAGAGATATTAAAAGAGAAAGAGTGCATGGAAACAATAATAGGAGACTTCGACATTGACTTTGTATTAGATGTAGAAACACAGTTGAATATCATGACAGAAAGTACTTGGGAAATTTTAGGAAATCCTGTTATGGTTTCTTCATTGGGAATAATGGGGTTGTTTAAAGGGAATATGATAACCCTATGTGGAAGACTTTCCCATGTACCTATGATTGCTCATTGAGCATTGAGAGAAGAAGAATTCAAGGTCATTAAGTTTGTTGAGAACAACGACCCCTTTGCACTTTTTCTAGGAAAGACCTGGGTTGAGAAATATTAGATCCGAAGGAAAGAAGAAGAGGAAGCTCTAGAAAAGAAAAAGAAAGAATCAAGGGATTTCATGGCTAGAAGAATATCACGCTTAATAGAATAATAGGAGGACAATTCGAAGAAACTGAGGGCCAGAGACCTAGCTGTCGAAGTTGAAAAAACACAGGAAGACTTGAAGAACCTATCCATAAAGGAAAGTAGAACACCTACTCCAGAATGAGAATAAGTATTACCCTTAAACCTTGTGAAAGATCCTCAACAATGCGAATTTACTATGTTAATTACAGATAAGAATAAGAATGGAAAGAGGAACCGGCCAGTAACTCAGATCATATGAAATAAGGCCAGAAAGCCCAGCAAGAAGAAAGCTAAGTTAGAAAAATTCCAGGAAGTTCCAGAGGGAACTTCGTAGAAAGAAGGTTTGTAGAAATTGAACCTCGCCGCAATATCAGAACAATGCAGATTGGAACTTCACTACGATGGAGCAATATGACCGTTGGAGGCATCCCGACAGTTAAAATGACGCTCTAGAATGGCTATAAACACAGTTATTGTTGGAACCTTCGCCATTGGACCATTGGGACCGTGCCATAACGGATGGAATTGCATTGATTGAGGCATTCCTACCTGTTGGAGGGATCCGCTACAATGTTATTTACTTAAACCGTCAGATGTCTCACTGAGAACACTTTTTCTAATTGTAATTATTCGATCCCACAAAGAACTAGTTTCTTTCGTGCAGTGCTTATTGAGACCTTGCCACCCATCTGAGTACCTTCAATTTTTTTTCACCGACCTGATATATCTGATCTCGAGCGTGCATGTCGGACGAAATTAGTGTAGTAGAAAATTCCGTCGAAGAGATCATAATAGACCTCATGGTTGAGAAGGTGATGTCTGTAGGAATACAAGCTTCATCGAAGCGAGGATTGGAAGCATTCTCGTCGACTACGCAACGTCAGTCTAGCCGACCTGGTGCTAAGAAACATAGCAAGAATCGTGATGACTTGGTGAATGTGAATCTCATCCCATCAATCTTTCCTGACTACATCCCACCTCTGGCTGGCATGGTGAGTTGTGACAACATCCCGAGGGACTTCTACTACACATTGATCACTGTGTACCTCCCGAAGGGGATACACGCAGTCAAACCGCGGTTGGAGAGGATTCTGACGATGAAGATCAATGACTATAACTTGGAAGACCAAAATAACTATGGAATGCTCGCACCACATAAGTATTTAACCAAGACAATGGGGAAGAAGTTGAAGATAATCCCCCAACCATGGACATTGCGAGGTCCATGATCCTCAATGTAATGAAGTTACCACACTTCGAAAGACATCAGGAGGTTAACACGTGCGTTAATATCCTGTTGTTGTGATTCCATGGTGGTTACCTATGGTTGGACAGGCACATCACATTCGATCCTGCGCTGATCCACTAGATCATTGGGTTAAGCATGCAAGGACCAGACCCATAGAACTTTTACCCAAAGAAGGTTGTAGATCATGCCCTAGCACAGAAAATAAAAGTCACCTACAATGATGTAGAGAAAGGGAAGCAAGGATACAAGGTATCCTCCATCCAGAATGGCACAGTGCACCTATCTTTCCAGTTGATCACTGGTAATCTCGTTAGAAATAATAGGCCAACACAGGTCATGGGGCTTGTCGTTGACCACGAAGGAAAATTCGTTGAAGGACTACAAATGAACTGGGCAAGCTACCTCGTCAACCAGTTAGAGAAAGATTTTCGTGAAGCTCAGGATCAGGGTTGTGAGTTTCATTTCAGTTGGCTATTGATTCTCATTGCCTTCATTGCTTGGGAGATGCTGGAAGGAGCGACCTTCCCTGAAATTAAGTCGTCCGAACCACTAGCTCTGAAGTTCACTATGCTATGGTACTCGAGCAACATGGCGAAGAAATGGTAGTCAAATGCGGTGTTCCACACCTATTATATGCAACTAAAGAGGGCCATTGAATCCTTCCCTTGCATGACACCGAATACACTGCATCGATTCAGGCCATTCGGGAAGTTCCGCGCAGATAAGAATTTCATATATATCACTGCACACAGAGATGAACATAAGGAAGACATCCAATATTAATATAAGATCACCGAGGAAGACGTGGAGGAAATAACCAAGGAGTGGCCTACAGAATTCTTGGTCCCAGTTGAATAGACATAACTGTCCGACCCCAACCTCATCGAAAGTCCTGTCATCACCCGAGAAGAATACGATGCACCCAACAACAACAAGAAGAAAAAGAAGGAAGAGGTACATGAAATACACAACACATCAGAAGATACTGCATCAGATTCACCTAAAGGGGAAGGAGGTGACGAAGTGGACAAAGAAGAGGATGAAGGGGAAGAAGACAAGCAATAGAAGGGATAAGTAACACCGCCTAAAGATCCCCTTGAAGATACAAAGATATCCAAGAAAATAAAGGGATCTCCAAAGAAACCTACATCGCGGAAGAAGTCAAAAGCCAATAAACTGCCATTTTAGACTATGCTAATGGTGGATGACATCAACCTTATCATTCTCGCTGTGTCAGACACCTCAGAGGATATCTTATAGAGAAGTGAAGACAAACATGAGACAATGTTTGACAGGATCGAAGAAGAGATTAAAGGAGTACAACTAGCTCTCTCTTTGAGCTATGCAGATTAGCAGACTCGACAGAAGCTCGCCTTCATCATGTCCAGGAGGAAAAATAATAGGCGAAAAAGGCCCTGAAGCAAGCGAAAGAGGAATCCATAGAGAAACTTTGGGTTACGCAACAAGAAAAATACGATATCCAGGCAAAGTTTGCAGAGGATAGAGTGCAAATCCAGAAGGAGAAAGAACATTTGCTTGTAGTGCAGATGGGAGTTAAAGAAGCAATCACCAGATCACTTCGCTATGTGATGGGCCTAGAACAGATGGAAGAAGAAACCACTGAGAGTTAGGTGGGGAAGCTTTTTGAAGCTATTCAACAGCTCCAAGAACGATATAAAAACTGGAAATACAATCCATGCCAAGCACTCCGTAGGAAGTGCGAGATCAGAGAGAGGAAACTGCGAGGAGTGCAGTCGAAAGAATCAAGGCATTGGCCTTGGAATGAAAGAAAATCAGCAGTAGAAGTGCATAGACCTACGAGCGCCTTGTAGAGGACCTAGAACTAAAGACATTGGAGTCACAGCTCCAGTAAGCGAAGAAATAGGCAGCAACAGTGCAAGCACATTTGAAGCCACTATCAACGGTCGAGAGAATGAAAAGGTCCCAAGAGCAGTGCATGGTTCAGGAACAGGTCCATGCCATCCAGATTAAATTCATGGAAGTGACCCAGAGGCTCTAGCTAGTACAGGATGAATCTTGCACATATTTTGGGGATATTGAAGATCAAGGTGCACAACTAGAACAAGTGGTCACCATGGTGAACAACGCTTAAAAGGACTTGTGATTGAGAAAGTTATTCAAGAGTTCATCAAGCAGGAGGATTTGGAGAAGCATCAAGTCGAGGAAGCTTGAGCCAAGCTTGAGGCCTTCATGGCAGAATTACCCAAATCAGAGTGACTCGGGACAAGTCATAGGTGAGTGTTGGGGGCTTGTTGGTCCTTGACCAATTTTTGTGGAAATGCTGGTCATGTTTGACCAATTTTGGGACTTCAACAGGTTGGTCGAAGATGGAGTGCCAGGCGAAGTAGAGATCATGGGATCTCAGCCCCTTTTTGTGAGATTTTTGGGTTTAGGGTTTATGTAAGAGGTATGAGATGTCGACCCATGGGTTTACCCATGGTTAGGCCCTTTTGTAATGTATAAATAGAAATATAAGTGATGTAATTAAGGGGAGAGTAGATGTTCTATGCTAAGTGCAAGTGACGTAAGTAGTTGGATCTATGTGACTGAGTTAGCTCTATGCACACTGTGTGTTGAGAACTTACAGAGCTGAGTGCAAGTGATTGTATGAAAGGCTCTGTGATGTACCAAGCTCGGGGAAGGAGGATCTGGCGAGGTGCGCGTAGGTATCATTTCATATGTGGAGTTGGTTTTGATGCTCTGTGCATGTAAGGAGATTAACAGAAGATAATAAATAATACAAAGAGTTGGTGGGCGTAGCCCCATGTTGGGGTGAACCACGTATATCCTGTGTTATGGTTTCTTTGTGTGATTGATTTGATTTGTGCTTAGTGTTGTAATATTTATGTATGTTAGATGCATATGATATAGTATCTTAGTGCTTAGTGATGTAAATGAATGCTAGATATGATCTATTTCTATGTGATAAGTTCTTGGATGTGTTAGATCTTGTTGAATACTGCGCTACTCTATAATTAGGGTTTTACCTGCGATGTGAATAAAGGTTAAATTCTAATGAATGTTAAATACTAAGTACTCTATTAAGTAATGTGATCACGGATCGATGTCCTAGCTAGGTTGTAGGCACTTGAGTCCTGCAACCTCCCTTGTCTCTACCTCAAGTGAGATTTCATCTGCTTCGTAGGTGTTGTTGAAAGGGCTGGTAGTTAGGGTTTTGTTGGTGAGTTTTTGAAGCGTTGAACCCCAGGTCTTCCCCTGTGCCAACACAAATCATATAACCAAGAACCAAGTAAACTCACAGATTGTATTCATAATAGTTTTGTTCTGTGCCTGCCACCTTCACACATCTTTCCAAGTATATATCTTGGCAGGAAATGGGATATCTGTTACATATGTGAATATGTTGGTCCTTCTTTTTCAATTTCTATACTTATCCAAATATCCATTTCTCTTTTCCCTCAACATTATCTTTCTCATCACTTATTCATTTTTTTGAAAATGTCTGGCCTCACGCGTAGGTGGACTTGTGGGTTCACGTTTTCACTCATTCTCTTATATCATGACATCGAATGACCACTTTCCCATTCCATACACGGACACTTCTCCAACCATGGATTCTGAGTAGGCAGGCTCTAGATTGGACTTCTATTGTTCCATGACCTGCGAACAATAGCGTCACTTCTGCGATATACAAATTTACAACCGGACTCAAATCATACCATCTTTCTTATTACAGTATATCTATCATGCCCTCTTCCATCGTACACATTTTTCACTGAAAACTTATGAGACATACAATTTAATAATCAGGTCCTCACATCTTCTTTGGAACTATTGTCACCCCATTTTGAAGCCCGTCTGTCTTCTTTCCATACTTCGCCATTTCTTCGGATTTCTTTGCAGATTGTTGGTTTGGCGGGTTCAAGAAATATCCAATTCCTAATCGTTATTTCTTGTGTCCGGGCCCTTTTGCAATTAGCAATTACCAATTATTTATAATATCTTATTTCTAGGCATGCAATTAGCAAGCGTTAATTTCAAACATCATGGAATCTCATTTGCACATCGTTGGGTTGGTCCATTCACAAAATCTTTAATGCTCGCTTCCGAGAACGAGTTCGCTCAATCGTTTCCCTATTCCATACTAAGCCACTTTCCCGGAATTCCACAAATATACAAACTAACCGCTGAACTACCCCATCATGCTCTCTTTCATTTTACACATTTTGCAGTAAAAAATTCCGATACATAAAATTTGACCCTGGAACACTCGCCTCTCCTGAGTATCCCCATAAACCTATTTTGAATCTCGTCCAACCTCTTTTTAGACCTTGCCATTCGTTCTTTTCTCTCCCCCATCTCCGTGACCTTCCACTTGTCTATAATAAAAGAAAAAAAAATGTTTTAATATATATATACATACATATCTTGTTTCTAAATATGCAATTACTGACATTTAATTCTAACAGCTCATCGTGCAGGAACTGTTTAGATTGTCATTGATGGGTGAAAGGCTCGAGGATATCTCCTATTAATACACATTAAACCAAGATTTGCAGGGGGTTATATTATCCCTTCCAAGTGTTGATTTCAAAATCATGAAATCTCGTTCGCACGTCGTTGCCTTGGCACGCTCACGAAACCTCCAATCCTTAATTTCTCTTCATCGTACCCACCACCTTTTCATTTCTAAATATTCAATAAGTAAGCTTTACTGCTAACATTTCATCATGAACCACCCATACAAATTGTCATTAATCAGCGAAAGGCTCGAGGAGATTTCCCATTCATAAGAATTTAACCAAGATTTAGTGGAGAGTTACATTATCGGCTCTAACTGTTCATTTCAACCATCGTCTGGAGAAAACCAACGTTCTCATAAAACTATGGCATCATCTCAACAACAGTTCTATGGAGATACATTGAACATCTTTGGGGGCAAGGACCCGAACTTCCATTGGTCCAGGGAATATTCTTATAACTCAAACCCTACTGCCCAGAACCAAGTAATTTGGACCTATGGGATTGCTTGTGTAGGTTGTGTCCCTGAAATTTTTTACTGTAAGGACCTGGTCTCTTGGTGCACCGATAAATTATTTCAGAAAAAATAATTATTCCACTGCGAGACTGCTCTTCTGTTTATTTGTCACCTCAGGTCTTCCGCCAGATGTTACGATTGTCGGAGCCAACATTGACATTCAGAGGAGAAGATTGTAAACAGTTCCTGGAAAAGAATAATAATGGGTTGAACCTCTTGCCCCATCTATTAGAAGACCTGATTCTAGTTCTTGAAGATATGACAAGCTTGCAGGTTAGTTCATTTAGAAATCCATTCCGTGAAATTGCCTAGTTGTTTACAAGAATAACGAAACAAGAGTCCAAAAAAACTGTTTCTCGGATGGCTCTTTATATTTTGTATTTCATAGTCAAGGAACAAGCCATTTTTTATTGGGGCAAGTTAATTCCCATGAAATTTGTTCCCAATTGTCAATCTTCAAAAGGGAAAAGAAATTTTATATTTTTCCCTACTTAGTTTTTGCGATAGCACATTGCTTCCAGTTTCCAGAATTGTCTCTGTCCAAGAATGTCAACTGGGAATTCGACCTAGTAACGTTCTAGTACCAGGCCTTATGGAAGCACAAGGCTTCCCACTATTTTTATGAGTTTTTTAATGGCTTCATGTCTGTTTTCAAAGTTTTTTTGTTAAGAGAAGATGCTCCCCGCATATCTGAACATGAAACTAGTTTTTTGGACAGGAAGGGGACAATTGAACATTTGGATAACTACACTGTGATAATAATTTTTTGCGCCATGTAAAAAAATTCTCTCCTTCCATGTCACATTATATATAGAATGTTTGTTTCAAAAGTAGCACGGCAATACAACTATTGGTTTCCTCTATTGGAAAAGAAGAAAAAAAAAAAAATTCATTTCTCTACCTTGGAAGTTTGAGGAGTTTGTGCTGAAAAACGTCAACAAAATTGATGAATTCACAACACATTCTAGAAACTTCAACCTGAGATATGCTGAAAGCATAAGAGGGTTCGACCCCAATAATATTTTTCGACAAAATTTACAAACACTTGGTCTCGACGATTATTTTTTCAAAAAACACCTATCCAAAAACAGAGACACTAGCGACATCACTACTGCTTCTGATGGCGGTGACCTAGACATACTGCAAATAAACACTAAATTGTACACGCAACAAGGGAAAGGGCCCGGTGACAAGAGTTTTGAATCAGCGAATAACACTCCAAAAAGTACGACATCCTAGAGCATTGATCCAACAACCCACCACAGTAACAAAGAAACATAGAGTTATTTAAGAAGAGGAGGAGATAACGACCCTCCTCACTCTAAAATTGACAGTTCTCACAAGCTTCCAGTAGACAAGAAGAGAAAAAAAAATGTGGGACAAGCGGAAGAGCCGGAAATTCAGAGTGAGAACATGGAACTTGAGACTGATATGGATAGCATGTTCATCTACCTTTATCATCTCAGAGATGCCATCCAACATAGTCATCCAATCGACATATATGATACCAAAATATTTGATGAAGATGAATCCTTCGTGTTCCATAGCCCTGTTTTTGACAGCCAGTCCAAAAAATTGATAATTGAGAAAAAAGATGTAAAAACTAAGAAAGGAAAATCTCATTCAGAGGTTGAACTTTCCAACATGCGAGCATCCCAAATCTATCAACTTCACATGGCGAGCGGATATGCACTTCATGATTCCATTGGAGGCATCGAGGCTGAGAATGCCAGACTGAAGGACCAGATCAAGGAATTGGAAGAGGCTTTGATTCCTATGCCATTGCTTTCCAATCCTTTGGAAATAGACATGCCTGCCACCCCTGCAACCAACTTAAAAGGATCCTCCATCCTCCTCACATCCTGTAGAGGATATGTGGAAAATAATATCAAGAAAAGAATGGAACTGGTTACTGAGGCATGGAAAACATCACAAACCATTACTTCCCTTGGAACCATGGCACATAGTTTTCTCGAACATTTGCAGGTGGAGTTAAAAGATGAAGAAAATTTCTATTTAAACATGGTCCCTCCTTTTGGCACCATTGTCAACAATATGATAGAAACAAAAAGAAGACAATAAGATATTCCATCCAAAAACTAGATCGGTCAATTAAATGCATGCTGGAAAGAAAAAGTGAAGAACCTGAATCTCATTGTTCAGTCATGTGAACAAGCCATATCAAAGAAAGATAAATTATTCACAAGGATGTCAAGAATAAACTTAGCCGAAAGGACCAGCGACTTCCAAGACCCTGACTTAATCACAAACTCCTTGCCCTTAACTAGGAAAGAGTTTGACAAACAGGTTGATATGTTTAAGGCATTGTCTTTGGAAATTTTTTACAGCATCCTTGAATATGATCAATCTCACGATGACGACTGGCTAGTCGACTATTCAGTATAGAATGAGGAAATTCATCAAGCTCTGTGTAATCTTTCTATCGACTTCCGGGAATTAGAAAACGATCTTTTCAACATAAAAATCAGGGATGAGATCAACGTCGCCCCAATGAGAAGCTACATTGAAGAATGGCTCAAAAGGGAATTGAAGCAGGCCGCCGATGAAAGGAAACAAGCAGTTGCCATGATTCCAGTAGTTGTTGACGACATCAATGAAATGATAACCGCAAGAAAATAGAAAAAGGGCTCATATGTACCATTACTGTAAGTCTACTGATCACATCCTGCTTTATTTATCAACCCAGTTATTCCACTTTTTTAAATAGAAATGTGTAGCCAAACACTTATACCTTTCAATTTATTTTTTTTGCAGGTATTTCACTTTATCTTATTTCTACAGTCCTGTTTCTTGTACATATTTCTCTTATGGTCCACGGGATCCCCAATCCCATTCTATATGACAAATGCATTGAAATTTCCAGTATTATTTGAAATACAACTTGTGCATAGTAGTTTTATTTTTTGATATATTTCAAAATTTCCAGTAATATGTAACAAACTTTTATTCTTTGACATATTTCAAATAAAACTGTTTTCTTATCTCCTTTTAAATTTATGTCCTCATACATTTTTATATTTCACCAGTCTATATGACAAATGCATTTAAATTTCCAATTTTTTTCTTCCACTATGCACAAATTGTATTTTGTTATATACTTTCAAAAAATAAATGGTGCTCTGCATGCCACATGTCATTTATTGCATGGATACCCCCTGTGCTTCATGTTGCTTCCCACATCTTCACTGCAGTTTCCATCTTCCTCTTCTAGTTTTTCCTATCCCATTTCAACCCGATAGGGACTACACTGCCACGCAACCTTTTTTTAGGTTAGATTGCATGTATTAACCGTGTATTGTGTACATTTAGAGAAACTGGGTGTATGTGGAATATCTTATCCATCATGAAAATTAGTTGAAACCATTTACCTGGTTGGAGTTTATCTAAAGTTTTCATTTATGTACATAGATGTATAACTCTCCAATGGTGCATTAAAGTTAAAATAAAATTATTTTTAAGAAATATTAAACCTTTTCAAAGTATGTTTGGTGACTTTAAATTTCAAATTATTGATATCAAAATCAATTAATAATTCAATATAAAAGGTCAAACTAAACATTGTTAATGTACTAGTTACTTAGAGCACATGGATTAGGTACCTGACACAGTTATGTAATAGAGTCGACAATTGTAAAGAGAGACAACACTTTTGTATATTATTACTTACCCAACGATTCCACCTATTTCCTTAGTGTATACTTTGGTTATCACTATTAGCAAGGCTAGTCCACATTTGGATGTCATGCATGACACTACTCACATATCTATGACATGCAGTGCCCACTTCGAAGGCTAATGTGGCCAACATGTTACATATTAATGGCTTCTTTCCTTGGTAAGAAAGTGTTCTATCAGTGCAATTTAGGATAGCGACGATGCAGAACATATATGCGTTGTGTGAATACTGATGGATCATGTTATTGAGGTATTTTTCTTTGTCCACGACTAGTCTAGTTGTGCTTGCTGCATGATGCATGTCATAGAGGACTAGTTTTTTTGTTCTTGCTGCATGTGATAGAGTGACTAAAAAAAATATTTGGAATATTAGAAAATCCCAATGAAATTGGAGTAGAACAAAAGTGTATCGTGACTTGTTAGGTGAGAAGGGATATAAATCTCTGAGTGCATGTAGGGGGATGCAGTGGGTAGGTTGGACCGTATATATAAGAAAAGAGATGGATTAGGCTTGGTTTGAATAGTGACATGCATATGGGTTGAGTTGATTCAATTATTGTAGTCATCCCTCTCACTCTCTGTGTTTATAAAAGATTATGGAATGTGATATTCAAAGAAGAATAAAACACTTTATCTTTGTTTTTGTTTTTCTGGTGCCATGTAAATCTCCTTCTCACGTACACAAATCTCAATTTATTTACTTATTTTTTTCTAATTAGATTATAGGAACCAATGGATTTGTTGTTGTCAAGAGGAGACTAGATTTGCTCAACTTCTATGCTTGTTTTGTTTTTTTTTTCCCTAAATAAATAATGTTTGACTTTAAAATATCCATACAATAGTCATGTTAATTTATATTACATGTTATATGTTTATAAATATACTCTTTCCAATGATGTTGGAGGATTTGAAACATAATCCATGATAAGTGTTTTCTTTTTATTTGTTTGTTGAATAATTAACATATGCATGAATCCACTCAATGAATTATCTATGTTTGGAAAAGCCATATCGAAACATGAAATAAAGGTTTTGGAGACACACCACTTTCTAGACACATGGAAAATCAACCCGACCTACCACATGCCTCAATCACTTATTTTTCCACATGCCTCACTAGTCTCATGCACTTAGTTACCTTCTTCCCTAAGTTGTCTTTTTCCTTCATTCTTTTTCTGACCCCACCTCACCTACTTAATTCATCCAACTTAGACAATATCGACCACAACTACAACAAACATTGATTTTGAAAGAGAGACAAATGCAAATCTAGTTGGTCCATACCCATAGTTAAGGTTTCAACATGATGCCTGAATCCTGTGGTTGATATGACATATTCGACCCTGAGAAGGAGTTTTGATTCCATTGCTATACCTTCTTTACTTGAGTTTTCTTCATCCTTCATTCTTCATCTGACCCCACCTCACCTACTCAATTCATACATCTTAGACAACACTAACCACAACTACAACGAACACTGATTTTGAAAGTGAGACAGATGCAAAGCTAGTTGTTCCATATCCATAATTAAGGTTTCAACATGATTCATGGATCCAATGGTTGATACAAAAAATTCAGTGTTGAGAAAGATATTTGATTACATTGTTATACCCTCTTCCCGTGAATTGTCTTCTTCTTTCACTCTTCATCTGACCCCACCTCGCCTACTCAATTCATCCATCTTAGACAACATCGACCACAACTACAATGAAAATTGATTTTGAAAGAGAGACATATGTAAATCTAGTTGTTCCATAGCCATAGTTAAGGTTTCAACATGTAACATCCCCACTATAATCCCTAGTTTAATGAATGCTTATGTAGATATAATGTGTGGCTATTTCCAAAGAAATGTAATATGTGAATTGTATTTCAATGTTTTAATAATAAAATGTGATGCCAGCTGCTAAGGGGACATGGACAAGAGATGGGGGATGAATTAATCCACAAGAGAGGGGAGTGTCTAGGATAACGACAAAGAGGGGTCCAAGGGGGAAATACCCATGTATATTAATTTAACCATTTTCCTAAATTTTCTATTTGTATATAAACCTTCCCATTTCTGATTGAGTGTACCCAAATCCAATCATTGAATACATGTAAGAGGGTGGGTTTGAGTGGTCACATAAAAAATTTATTGGGAACATGGGGGTTGAGTACAATTATCTTGGGGAAGTCTATGAGTCAAGCAAGAAATACAAAGGAGAGGAAATTCATATGGGTTGGGAAAACAATTTTACACATTGAGATTTTTTGCATGAGAAGCAAGTAGAGAGAAAGACATAGAGCTTGGGAGATGGTGCAGCCATGGAGGAAAATTCTAGAGAAAGTTGGAGTGTAATTGAAGTGAATTGGAGCTAGAAAAATGAAGAGACATTTTGTCAAGCTTGAAGAGTCAATTCATGTGTGAGTTGCACTAAAACAACAAGTGGTTGTTGTTGGTTTGCTGATATTTTTCCTAGCAACAATTTCCCTTGAGTTCCCAGTTGAGAGATTCCTAGTTGTTTGTTCCAGAGAGACCTTGATAAAGAAATGGGATGCCTAAGGGACTGAGATTAGTGAAGTGGTACATTCCTTGGGTTGGACAGGTCAAGAGGAAGAGATTTGGTGGAAAATCAAGATAGTTGTAGGAGAATAGAAGTTGGGTTGTGAGTGGACTGTGAGAAACTGCCCTCTTTTGTGGATTTCTAGCCTCATCTTGGGGGTGGCTAGTTATTGATATTTGGGACAATTAGTCTATGGTTGGGTGGAACTTCTTGCCCAATAATTTGGTTGCACACCTCTTGTTTAAAGATAAATGTTTTATCTTGTTGTTGAGTTATTTACATGTGTTGTTATTGTGCATGAACTCTGTGTAAATGAGAATGATTTATATGTTGTTGTAACGAGTTGTTTAGTTGCATTTCATGTCAACTATTAGCATGTTGTAGATGCTTCTATTTTATGGTTGTAGACAATACCTAAATCTATTTTAATTTGTAGTTGTAAGCTACATGAAATCAACTAATTGTAAATGAACTTGTTTTAGCTAGTTGCAATTTCATTTTTAAGAGTATTTTCTCTATTGCAGATTTTGTTTGTGACCGATTTGGGGAAAAACAAATAATTTGGAGAGAAATCCCCAAATTCGTGGGCAAAATACGAGTTTGAATTACTCTGGATGGTTTTAAAAGTTTAATGGAGTAGAGTGGTGAAGTTAAATATTGAAATTCGATGCGGAATGGTCGAAATTCAAGTTTTAATGGCCACCTGCAGAGTTACAGGAAGTTTGATGGATCAACGACCGGGATCTCTTTTTTTATGTGAAATTGACGATTGGGATTCGTCATGATAAATTTAAAAATTCTTAAAGATTCATCCATTTGAAAGGTTGATGGGATAAATGACCAATAGTAAATTAGGGGTTGTGAAATGGATCAGATCCACAGTCTAGATCAATCATAGAAAGGTCAAAATTTTTCTTAAGTGTTAAAGTTCGCCAAGAGAAATCGTCAACAGCTAATGGACGCATTGGATGAAATGATGAAGAGTTTTATTCGGCCATAAGATATATATGACCTCCCATGGTGTTATGAGGAAAATATCTCTATGGCTAGGGGAAAACCACAACAAACAAAACAACACCCATAAATCAACTTTAATCTAAAGTATGCTAGATAAATGAAAATTTTAACAAGAGAAGGCTAGAAGCCTACCTCGTCTGTATGTCTAAAGAAGACCACAATTGAGGCCATAACCCAAAGATTTATACCTGCAACTTTTCCTCAACATACAAGATACACAATCATGTGCAAATTATATAGTATGTTAGCATATAAACTAGGATAATCCATTAACATACATAACAAATATGCCCATGGAAAGTAATACAAATATTTGTGATGTATAATTGGATGAGAAAAAAACTTATTTATATTAATGTAATCAATAAAAGTAGATATGTGACAAACTTCTGTAACGACACATATAGGAACCAAGAAACTAAGTCCCTCCAATTGGGCCTTCACCACTTCAATGCTCCATAAAGGCAAGCCCACAAGTAGTAGGAGTCAATGAGGTTATCCATCTCAAGATAGGAAGATCTTGGGGGATGAACACAAGAGGTTCATACTTTCAAGGACAAAGGGATGTAGACTCAATATGAGATGAAATTTCTCCAAATTGTCTTTTCTCTCAACAATGAATTATATTCAAGGCTTGTATATGGCTCAATTTATAGCCTTCAAACGGAATTGAAGGGTCAAGTTAGAGCATTTCCAATATATGGAAGGTCAAGGATCATGGATCTCATGACATGGCATGGAAACCTAAAATATTTTTTAATTTTTTAGGACAAAACCCAATGTACACGGGTTGTAATGGATCAACTTGTGTATACACGAGTTGTCTAGTTGTGGCTCACGTATATGGAAAAGAAATTGTATTTTTGACTCTGGAGTGAGAAAAAAGGGGAAATTAATTCTATAGAGGGAAATGGAAGGCCATCAAAGAAAGATGCATGGAGTGTGGAAAAGTTTTCTTTAACAGATGCCCCCTAATGTGTGAGGTCAGAGGAGTATCTGTGATGGCCGAAATACATTATAATTCCCATAAGTGGAGGAATGAAGACTAATATAGAAGAACTAATTACTCATCAGAATATTACAATTGATATTGACTCTGTACACATGGCTGTAAATATGAATTACACTTCAGATCCATGTGGATATATATCAAATAGTTTCTCATGGCCATGAATATACAATACAAAGTGGACATATTCCATAAGTTTTCATAGTAACGAAAAAGACATAATGGAGTCCAATATCAAAATCAATCAAATATATCTATATACAATGGAGTACAATATGATCTTCCATGATCACTGAAGTCATATAGATATTGGTCCAATGAAATACAACAATAGATATGGAGTGTTTCTACAATAAATTGGAGGTCTTCTACACTATCTGCCAAAGGTGCAATTCTACATTATGTGAATAAAGGAGTTGAATTCAAACACAATGAGACTTTGTTTGATTACCGGTCATTGAGGTATACCGTTAACAAACGTGAGACAACCCATTGATATTGAAAGTAGGTTTCAAGGCACCGAGTACATTCAACAAGTGCGAATAATGGTTTTGAGGTCGAACACTTGAATAATCCATTGATCAAGAGACATTGATGTAGTCCCAACTGTCTATGGAGGGAGAAACTTCCATTGGTGACTGCAAGTCTCTAGGTACTCATAGGTATCTAAATCTTGATTCCATAATAGATAAGTTGAATTTGATGGAAGGAGATCCGTTGAAAGGGGAGCATCAAGGAATCTCTCATCATCTAGTTCCTAGTACAAATCAATAGCTTGATGATTAGGAGGAGCTCATAAGAATAGTATGTTCAAATACCAACAACCATGTGCATCTCTCGCATGCACCATATGAAAGTAGTACATGAAAGAGACCCTCTGAATAGCATCCAATGATGGAAATTTCCAACAAAGGCGAGGAAACCACCAATAGGGATAATGAATCCAAGAAACTACATGAATCCCAATGTGTGAATAGATTTATTGTCGTCAAACACAAGGTAATCCCCCCAATCAACGAACAATGAGGAGATGTCATCTGATGGGTTCAAGGTTACCTACCAATAATTAAAGTAGGCCCAGGGTGCAAGGTAGGACAATAGCTTCATGTGATTATGAGATTCACTTGTAAGGGGATGGATGAAATGTAATGTAAAGAGTTATGAGGAATGGATGATATAGGCTTATACATTCTTTGAAAAAGAGCATGAGATAGATGGATAACTCAGGCATCATAGACATAACATTGATCATTGAAAAAAAATTGTGACGCAGGAGGCATCAACAAA
This sequence comes from Picea sitchensis, assembly GCA_010110895.2. Classification (NCBI taxonomy): domain Eukaryota; kingdom Viridiplantae; phylum Streptophyta; class Pinopsida; order Pinales; family Pinaceae; genus Picea; species Picea sitchensis. The sequence goes on along the minus strand of SNQJ01S0028127.1, from coordinate 42,989 downwards.
CTCTCCATAGGGACTGGAAGAATAACCATTTGGAGGAGTAGACTCTAAGTAATGAGTTCAGCTTCTTAAGGCCACGTTGAACCCAAACCTTGGATGAAATAGACTCAAGAGTTTGTTCTCTGTTCAAAGGCGACACAAATGTTGTCGATAGAAGATAATATTATTTTCCCACCTGCCTTTTTTTGGTTTTTTCATAGTAAATGAAATGCTATGATATAGGAGAGTAAACGAGTGTTGTGAGTAAGCAACTAGTTCCAAACAGTGGAACATAACTATTCTCAATGCAAGGGAACACATGCAGGACATGGACACTTGAGGGCATGTTTCCTATATAGGTAAAGGGTTGTCAAGTTGCAAAGGATATATGGAAGGCACTACTTGGCTAATGTTGAGAATTGTTGGGGAAAGAGGCCTATAATGAGAAAGAGGGAGCCTGAATTAGGCTCAACAATGCAAGCAGGATAATGGGATGCAATTAAAACTTAACTCAAAGAGTGTCTTTTTTTGTAGATGTTAGTCCCCTAGGCTCGAAAAAGTATAAAATAATACTCAGGAGAACTCTTCTATCCAATGGTGACTAGAATATTCATTTTTCATAAGTAGTCTATTTGGTCTGGAAAAGGGTTAAACTTATACCAAAATAGATATCATTTCAAATACATTTAACGAGTGTGAGAGAGATAAGTTCACTCAACAATATTTTCATTTTTTGGGGAGTCAGAAAAGAGCTTAACAAAGACTTGGTGGGAGTCCCATAGGTAGTGGTCAGAAGAGTAATAAAATGAGGTTCAAATGCAAAGTCATATCAGGACTATAAGGAACTCCCTGAACTATGGAGTAACTTTTGCATGGGTGCCAAATGAAAAAAGTGTTCTAACTAGGGTACCCGTGTTTGGTAAGTCTCTACCACTTAATAATGACACTTCTAGTAGCAACAAGAAATTTTTGTGTCTCTAAGAAATGGTTTCATACCTAGGGAATATGAATCATGGTCATAGGACGATGCAAAAATGCAAAGCAGGGTGAGAACCTATACTATATGTCAGTGATGGAATATACCTATAGGAGGCATAAATAGGTGACATGATGATGGAAATCCATAAAACACCCTAGAAAAAACCACTTCAAACTAGGTATTACAATGCACTATTAGTCCATCTAGTCAAAATAGGAAAGATAGGGTAAAAGAAATATAAAGTGGGTAAAAATGATCTACAAATAGTAAAAATCATAATTGTTTAGTATGTCATTTGAATTTTTCACCCACATAGTGCTTTTGAGGAAATTTTACCCATGATATTACATTGACAATTTTAGGAGATACAATCAATGGAATTGAAAACCGTCTAGACCAAGTAAGTGTTCATCCTATTCTCTTCAATTTCCATGGTTTAATTGTCATTTTTAGTGCTCAAATTTTGAGTTTAAGAGGTTGTAAATTGAAAACTAGGGAGTATTCGGGCTATAGTTTACTGGATCGCATACATGACCCCATGTACATGGGAAAATTGAATCCTACCCGTGTACATCAATCCCTATATGTGAATTTCATAATGGTAGCCCCCGTAGAACTCTCGACACAAGGTTTTTAATAAAAAATGAGTCAAAATTTGATGTTTCCTTTACAGGATGGTTATTGAATGAAGAGAACGGGAGAAAAAGGAGATTGATGTTGTAGTGGAAAGAGATATGAGGGCCCAAAAATCAGGGTGATTGAGAAACTGATTCTAAAGATCGTCATATTAGTACTCACACAAATATCAGGGTCGACCTCATTGCACCAGGCGTCGATGTCGCTTATGTTCTATGATGTGGATTGTTTGAGACCCATGATTTATGATTGGTGCACCTCACTACTAACCAACATGAAGAGCTAGCTGATGGACTGCAAACTCGGGAGAATGAGGAACTTCGAGTTCACATCCATTCTATGTATTTTTTTCTTTGAGAGGGTTCCATATCTGACCCTTAGAGTATATATTAATCCACATGGTCTACATGATCCATCCATGTCATGGTGGACCGAGGTGATGGGGAAGTTGGGAGGTGGTAGGGTGCCAACCCCCTATAATGATGAGTTCTTTCACTAGTGGTGACGAAAGATAATAGCCATCAATGAATATGCCTATGAGGGGATTGACTACCAAGGGGATCATGACATGCCATTTCCACCAAGATCCATCTTTGGAGAGATCAGTGAGAATTTTTTTTATATATTTAATTTTTTGTGTTTTTCAATTTGATAAATGTAAGCAAAAATGCAAATATTTTTGTATGGTATCATGTATTAATGATTATTTTCTTATGCAGATGTAGGTCTGTGAAGACCAAATGGGTATCCATGAAATTAATGCAGGTTCCAAGGATATGATATGGTAGGCGGGGATGCAGAGAGAGAGTTCTCCAGAATGTGCAGGGAAACCTATCTCGTCTGATGCACATGATTCCTATGGTCGAAGTGGAGGATTTTCCAGAGGTGATGTAGAGGCAGATGGTGGGACTCTTTCAGCATCTTGCAAATGTCGTAGTGCACTATAATGACACACATCCGGGACCCCAGGATTAGATTCCATGGTTATGCAATGCACTGGTCGTATATGTATTTTGAGGGCATGAGCCCAATTTTGTACTATGCCACCATATTTTTTGGACTTTAAAGAATGAAATATATAAAAACAAATTTGGTCTTTGAATTTACTTGCACATCTTAAAATGAATAAATGTATGAATGTGTGTTTTCTTTACTTAGTTATGTGGAAAATTCCAATCTAAAATGTAATTAGAATATGCATCAGATACTTGATTAGAACTTCTAGGGATGTGATTATAAGTAATAAAATCAAAATATTTTTCCAAAAGTCATACCCATAGGAAACGTCAAAGTAATGTAGGATCTCTCACTCGATAACTATCATTCAACTGACATACAACTAACTCAGAATCCATACGAACCTCTAAATATCGAAAACCATGTGAAATGGTGTCACATAATACCTTTATAATGACTCTATACTCGACCACATTATTCATCAATGGCTCTAGAAAAATGCCACCTGAAGACACTAGTTGTCCCTCGGGTGAATATATAACCCAAGCAGAAGAATCCATGTTTCGCGTATGAAAACTGGCACCTTCTGCAAATCCTGAGTACACCATATGTTTCGTTGACATCTTCCAACCAAGTGAAAACTCAATAATCAAGTCGATGACAAAAAAGAATAAAAATAAGTATATACACTAACATACACTAATATACAAAGGTCACGCCCAAGCTTGAAGGATAAAGTGTAATACCTTTTAAGGTAGATCCCATTTCTTGGCTCGTCCATCACATTCCCCTGATAATATTCTAATTTGAAAGCTCTTTTCTCGAGGACACATTGCACGATATAAGGACCTGCTACATGGGGTTAAACTTTCCTTCCCCTAGCGGATCCTTAGCTTGGTCATAAAGAAGGACCAAGTCACCCTCATCGTACTATCGGGGATAGAAAAAATTATCGTATTGGAGCTTAACACATCGATTTGTTTCTTCAATCACCCTAGATGCATCTCAACGCTGCTCATTAAGGTGCTCTAGGTGTACAAGGTGATCTTCAATATTGGTCGTGTTAGGTAGGAGCACAATTTGCAACTTAAGGGAAGGGATTTCACACTCAATAGGAAGAATCGAATCCACACCATGGAATAATTGAAACGATGAGAAACCTGTGGAAGTATTTACCATTGTTCAGTATGCCCATAGTGCAGGGTAAAGAATCACATTCCAGTTAGATTTACTCTTCCTGATAGTTTTTTCAAAATGGTCTTTAGAGATTTATTCACGACCTCTACTTGTCCATTTTCCTAGGGATAATAGTGGGAAGAATGATCGTGTGTGAACCCTAGTTTTTATGCTAACTCTATCATCATCACATTCTGGAAGTGACTCCCATAATCAATGACATTCTCTTTTAGGATTTGGAACCGAGCTATAATTTGATTGAATGTGAAAAGTCTTTCATTCTCACTGTTAGATTTAACGATAAGCATGGACTCAACCCATTTAGTAAAATAATCCATGACCACGATAATATGATGGTGCCCCCCAGCCGAGGTTGGGTGTAAGTACATGAAATCCACACTCCACTTAGTGAAGGGATTGATGGTAATGATTGGATGAAGAGGGGTGGTGTGTGAGCACATGTCTTTCATTCTCACTGTTAGATTTAACGATAAGCATGGCCTCAACCCATTTAGTAAAATAATCCATGACCACGATAATATGATGGTGCCCCCCAGCTGAGGTTGGGTGTAAGTACATGAAATCCACACTCCACTTAGTGAAGGGATTGATGGTAATGATTGGATGAAGAGGGGTGGTGTGTGAGCACATTTTACAAGAGAACACTTGGCAAGGGTGACACTTCTTGACTGCTTCAACGTAATCTTTAAAAATTGACGGCCAAAAATAACTAACTTGCAATATCTTTTGGGCTATCGCAAGTCCAGATAAGTGGCCACCACATGCCCCACTATGACAGTCATTGAGAACAGCCTCAATCTCCTCGTGAGTCAAACAATGATGCAAAATAGCATCTTCCCCTCAATGATACAACGTGTCACTGATAATAAGGTAGTTCTTGTCCTGGTGGAGTATACATTATTGGTCGTCTCTCGATAGATGTTGGGGAAGATTCAGATTTTGAAGGTATATTATAATATTTCCATTCTATGGGTCCAAATATGAGATAAATAAGATATATTCAATCATGAATGAGTCATCATGAAAAATATCCTCATCCAACCTAGGGAAGTCTGACATCAGTTCCACAAAAACTAGAGATTTCTTGGATTTCACGGAAGAAAAATCAAGATCAAATTCTTGAAAAATAGCAATCCATTTATTGTATTTCCCCCCTATGATACACCTTGTAAAAAAATATTTAAATAGACTTATATCAACAACAACGGTATTCTTGTAGAGTAATATATAGTAACCTAATATATGAACCATATGTATGACAACTAAGGCTATCTTCTCTACGTGCGAGTATTTAAGTTCAGGACCAACTAGATTTCAATTGAGGTAATAGATAACATGCTCATGGGGATCATCATCTTCATGAACAAGAACCATACCAATCATCCCTTCAAATGTGACAATGTAAATCAGGAAATATCTACTGTAGTCTGGGAGCTTCAATAGAGGCACTAATACCAAGGATTTCTTAAGAGCATCGAAGGATTCCTAGGCTCTCTCATCCCATATGAACAAAGTTTCCTTATTTAAGAGACACATGAAAACCTTATTTATTTTGGCATATTTTTCTACACAATGACACAGTAAGTTAGCCTTCCCTTGTAAACCCTGAAGTTTTCGAATGTTTCATGGGGGAGACAATCAAAGTATTACCTCAACCTTCATAGGATCCACCATGATCCCATGCTCAAAAACTATGAATCCTAAAAGGCGGTTAGACCTAACGAAAAACATGCATTTGTGAGGTTTCAACTGAATGTGATAATAAAAAAATATTTCAAATACAAGTCGAATGTGAGTCGAATGATCTACCCTCTTGCGAGAGTGAGCAAGAAGCTCATCTAGATAAGGCTCTACAATATGCTTAATATCATGAAACGTAAAGGTCATGGCACGTTGAAAGGTCGCTCTGACATTTTTAAGACAAAAATGCATTTTGCAGTATGCAAAGGTTCCCCAAGGACAAATAAAATTCATCTTGTGTTGATCCTAAGGTTTGATTTGAATGTGATTATAACCTGAAAATTTGTCCATAAAAGAAAATAATTCTCTTTCTGCACACTCATCAATAATCTGGTAAATAAAGGGAGTGGGGAAGTTATCTTCGGGACGGGCTTTGTTCAGGTCCCTACAATCCATACATATTCAGACGATTACTTTCTTATTATATATGGGAACGGGTTTGGACACCCATTTGGTCAAGGGAATAGGGTAGATGAAGATGACATTGAGCAACTTCTCCAACTCTGCCTTGATAATGGGAGCCTTCCTAGGATTTACATATCTAATTCATTGTCGAACAAGTTTAGCATTTAGATAAGTTTTAATTTCATGTTTCAGAATATCAGGGTCAATCCCTATCATCTCTTCATATGACCAAGCAAATACATCTCAGAATTCATTGAAGAGATCAGTGTAGATCTAAATTTCTTCAGTCAAACAATCTGCACTGATATATACGTTTTTTTATTTTACTAGGGGTTCAAGAGAAGTCGATCGTGATGGTAGGATAAATGTTCACCATGTATCCTTCAACATATATACCATGCATATCTAATGTAACCATTGCATGACTAGCCATATCATTCAGGATGGACCTAAACTCATCATGTTCAATACTCACAAGATTTGGGAGAAAATAGGATCTATGATGCATATTGTCCCAAGGCCTATAAGGACCAGACATGGCCTATAATATTTCTTCATATAAGGGTAAAGCATCATCAAGGAAATCATGTGAACAATATGATTGTACAACCCATATGGGCTCTAATATAGGATCCACGTCATCCTTCCATGAGGATGAAGAATCCAGGTCGGCAGTAGCTTCTTGTATAGCACGATACACAATTTCTACTGTAGACAACAACATCACCATCCCGATGTGTGAATTACCTTCATACGACATAGCTGGAGAAGGTAGGGTCCAAGGGTCATTGAAATATGAAGTACAGAAAGAAATAGACCTCAACGATGACAAAGACTCACTAGAGACGACATTAATGTATGAAATTGGTGTCGTGAAATCAAAAGTAGACATCAAGGAGGAATACATCCCGACACCAACATTCTTAGTTGATTTCTAAGAATTATCAATAACGGGGAACGAATTCCCCACCTATGCAATAGGACCGGGATGCGCAAAGGACAATTGGTCAATAGTCACAATCTTTCCTTCATGAGGAAAGCATAATATGTGGAAAACCAATGAAACAATGGTTGTCATAGAGTAAGTCCAATTACGCCCTAGTAAAATATTATAGTCGAGAGGTGCATCAACCACCTCAACCTCAACCTCCATAGTATTTCTTCCTAACTGGACTGGGAAATAAGGAAGGATACCATGGGGTATAAAATAATTTCCATCAAATGCAGTTAACATGGTCATGCCTTGAGAAAGGGGCAGAGAGCCAATGGATTTTCAACAATCCAAATACATCATGGATGTTGAAGAACCTTCATCAATTACAATACATTTGATGGTAACATTTGTATACTCCACATGGATTTCAAAGGCCACATTGTAAGGTAAGCAAGGCTTAAGATCTGTGACATCAAACTTGATAACCTTTGAGCCACATGGGTATAGATCTCCCAACACAGATAGTAAGGCGTTCCTTTGTGTAGGAAATATCCGGAGCACCTCCAAAACTGACATCGTGCATGGGGTTTGGCCCAAATCCTCAAAAATTGAGTAATTTTGGGAGGCTCTGGAATTAGGATTGTGGGAAGAGTGCTTAAGTAATGCTTTCTGAATATGAAGTGGAGGTTCGGGCTTATCAATTTGCAAAGGTGTTTTTGGAGGAGGGGGAGGCTCTGGACCTAAAAAAAATTTTGAAGAACCATAATCACGAGATCGAGTGGCTATACTAATCTCAAACATAACCATATTGATGCATATATGACCACCATCATGTGTTGAGGGGTTTTGACTCTCACTCGATGCATTTCCGGTATTGGGGGCCCCTGAGGTCATATTTTGGTTATGTTGAAACAAGTTAGTCATCACAACAAGTTGTTGTGCTATGAGCCTCAAGGCTTCCTCAATTTTTGGGCACAAGTGGGTAAGGTGATCATCTTTACAATGTTTACATGGAAACTTCACCTTCCCATTTTCTTTCTTGCTCTCACCATCATTATTATTAGATTTATCAATATTATTGTCATCCTTGGATTTATTATTATTATTATTTTTCCCACCCTTACGATTATTACCTCATCCTTTCTTCTTTTTCCCTCAAGGTTGTTGGTTATTGTTTTGGTTTGACAACTTTACAAAATGCACATCCATTGACTGTGTGGTTGAGGATGAAGCCATAACTTGTCCTGATACAAAATGGTTAAGAGACAAATCTTTCAGTTGGTTTGTCACCAGGTCTATAGCCTTAACATTTTTGGAGCCTATCATGTCATCGACATGAGGCCCAAGATTTTTTCTAGGATCTTAATTCAACCACAACATGTCAAGGATAATTTCATAAATCATCCCATATTGAGCATATATAAGGTCCAATTGATGGGATTTGAAGATGTCCTCTTCCTTAGATGTCACCCTGGATGTAGAAAAATCCTTCAAAATGTAAGGAAATAAAGACTTAAGGAACCATTCCAATAGAAACTCTGGAGGAATGTAATATTTAATCAACCTCTTTCATCTACAACACTCTTGGATATGATCGAAGATGTGGGTGGATTTATCTTGACGAAAAAACGATAAAATTTCTATGCCGACATCGTAATGAACTGGCAACTAGAAGAGGTTGAGAAAAACCAAAACCATCTGATTGAAAGTTCTGTAGGTCCCCCCATGTATCTCTATGTACCACTTCATGGAAAACCCTATTAGGGTGTGTTGAAATAGACTCAAATTAATATAATCATCATTAAGGGAGTTAGATGACCACCATAGGTCAAAGGTAGTCACTTGATCACCCAGGTCCTCACCATTCTTTCCCTCAAACTTTGGAATATCAGAGGGAAGCTTGGTGGGGATAGGGGGGCATGACGGATCGTGACACACTCGTTCATTCATCAATATTGACAAGTCTGGAAGATTTTACATGGCCAAAAATGGGATTCAGGGTTGCGGCATGTGAGCCCATGCTCCCGAGAAATACTAGTTTTAAGAGATCACAGGCCAAATAGGGTTATGGTATATACCATGGTCCTTTCCAGTAGGATAATATCCTCCTTTGAACTAATTCATAAATGGTTGTAAGGGAATCATTACCGAGGAAGCCACTTGCAATGAGAAAGCGACATGATAAGGATTACTCATATGAGGATATATGTTTCTCCCAAATGAAGGAAATCCATGCGGGGGGGTTTCCAATACAATAAAACCGAATCCCCCCAGATGAAAGACCAGGGGTAAGAGGGAGGTTTTCCATGAGAAAATAATTCGTAGGAATAATCATAGAGGAACAAGGATGGATGGATGGAATATAAGAAGTATAAGGACCACCCATTTGAGCACTTGATCCTGGAAAAGTGTAGCTAGGATTGCGTCCAGAGGAAGGAGGATTATAACCTCCTATCATGGGACTTGGTTGAGGGATATGAACCCCACCAAAATAAAAGGGATTATAAGGAGGTTTCATGCCCCTAGATCCAAAACTAGGATTCACATGAGATGATGAAATGAAGGATGAAACATGTGAAGTCATGTCTGGCATCCCAAAAGAGAAAGGATTAGAGGCCCAAGGCATAGACTAGGTACTATGATTTGGTGTACCACTCAATAATGCAAAAGGATTCATTCCCATGGGCTAAGTAGAGACCATGGGTTGGGTAACATTAGTTGAGGGAGGCTCCATAATCCAAACAACTAACGATGTCGATCAGGGGCAACCCCTCTCACACTCAGTGGAAACTCGGGCAATGTTCAGTGCCTATTATAGGAGGATCAGTTTGGGGCATCCCTAACCAAGATCTTTGGAATACAATGTAGGGAGAAATCCCTACCCAAGGTATGTCCTCGAATTATGTGAATCCATTGACGATGCATACTAGTGCGCAAACCCCTTATACTGGCCAAGGCTACCCTGGTTTTTACCAGAACCCTATCTAGTAAGCAAACTTTTTGTGGCAACCTAGTGCCAGTAAAAATCAAGGATCCTCTTTTCCTTTGAATCCACCACAACCTAGGTTACCTTTTCTGACAACTCTTCATTTTCCATATTTTTCAATATTGTTGAATGATCCAATCCATCATGATCCACGTTGGCCTCCTATTCCAGCTAAGTTTCACTCAGACATACCTTTTTTTGAAGGCAAGCCTGGAAAAGATCCAGGTGTTCATGTTACAACATTTCACTTATGGTTCTCCTCCAACTCATTGAAGCATGAATATGTCTAGTTGTGATAGTTTCAACGCACTATCATAGGGGGTGTTATGAAATGGTATATCGAGCTCGATATCTCAAAGTATTCTTAATTTAACAACTTGGGAATGGTTTTCTTAAACCATTTCCAGTTACTGGTGAGATATGATGCCGAAACATATTCGTTGGAAAAATTCGATCAGACGAAGGTCGTCCACATCTCTGATGACATCTGAGAATGGTGGCATCATAAAATATTGACCAAAGTAAAGGTCCCTCCTGCATTTTTACTCTAGTGGTTCATGAAGTCCTTGGTTCCTTGTGTCTCCAAAGACATCATGAATTCCTGGATTGTTCTTCTAAGAAGAGGCTATTATGAGATCCCATCAACTGGAATTGATTTATTCTCAATCTGGTATGTTGTACGAGATTCTCCCAGATGCACCACGGTCAACTTTTGACAAAACCAAACCAAAATATGGGCCTCATATCAATGGTATAGTAGGCTCATCAAAAAGCAAGTCCACAAATCATTTGTCTAACCAATTGCAATAATTATCGCTCCAACATACTGTGGCCATCCAAAATCCTAGTTCGGATACCCCCACAACCCAAACATTCGAAGTACATAGTGTGGAGTTTACAAATCCCAAAGGTAACCAACAACGAGAGGGAAAAATAAATTCCAATGGAAAGAAGGGTAAGGGGGGTAAATATGATGCTCTCAATGTCGGTGAGGGTAAAAATGAGAAGAAGAAGGTGAATTTTTCCTGTAATATTTGGGTGGATGATCACTTGACTCACCAATTCCCTTGGCTTGAGGAAGATCAGAATATTTTGGCACAACAACAACATGTTTTGTTAACTTCCTCATCCATAAACATATGGCATAAGCTTCCTCATCCATAAACATGCCTGGGGGAAATCAGGGAGCCCCCATGCTTAATGATAAAAATGGAGCCACAGACATATACATGATGAGATAAAATTCTCATCTTCATACCAGAGATCATAATTATGGAATGCTAAAATATGATTAGAAAGGAAAAGAAGCTTCCAACCCATCGCCTCCTCTTCAAATTAAGAAGCTTATGGGAGAAACAATGAATCTCATCCCTAAAGGTGCATTTAAGAAGGATTCTCATAATATGAATGAAATGGATTCTCAGAAATACTATGTCATGGAGGCTAGCACAAACTCCTTGTGTGATGTCTACCCTAGAAGTCCTCCAAATTTTCCCCTCATAGAGGAAACCATTGTTGTCTTCCTTGGGTGTTGTTGAGCTAACTAACTCAATAAATATCATGTTTGACCCTTTTGATCATAAAACTTGTTTTCCTTACCACGTCACTTTCCATATAGTAGTGGTTTATGCCATGAAATCATTGACATAAAATATTTTTCGAACGATGGTAGATGAGGGTGCCTCAACTTGTGTGATGTCACTAGCATGTTGGAAGGATATCGGTCAACCTAATTTGTCTCTGTCACCCACATTGTTAACTGTGTTTGATGGTCGTTCTTTTAGACTGAATGGTATAATCCCCTCCTTCCCCATGCAGTTGGAGGGAAAAACTATGTGTGTCGAGGTCGAAGTGGTTGATGTGCTTCTCGAATACAACCTTTTTTTAGGAAGAAGTTGGACCTACACAATGACAACATTTTTATCCACCGTTTTTAGGTCATATGTTTTCCTCATGAAGGAAGGATAATAATTTTTGATCAGTTATCCTTCTCCCATAATTATCCTTCATTAAGGGCATCCATAGTCCTGATGATTGACAATGTGCAGAAAGATACCATAAACTTAGGTGCTGGACTATTTTCATATTTGATGGCAACTTTTGATTTTCTTCCACCTTCGAATGATGTGAAGTTTATTTCGACTTTTGCTGATCATCCTATCGGCTTCAATGGAAGGGGTAGGGAATCCTAGCATGGCTATGCCCCTATCTGCAGCTAAGGTTGCGTACAATATTTTTCAGTAAACCTAGGCCAACCCTGATCCAACTCCTCCTCAGGAGCTAGGTCCTATTCTCGAGCTTATTTGGGCTCAAGAATATCTTACTACTCAGGATCCATTGGAATTGGTCTTACCCTCCAACGAGGCAATCTTGGAGGAAATGATTAGGATAGATAGACCTTGGGATGATCTTCACCATAGATATTACTTTTTACCCAAGCTTAGGAGAGTAGAATTAAGAGAGTTCACCATGACCTTGAATGGAGATGCCACTTGTCTTGTGAATCCTTTGGACACACAAGGAATCTATGTTGAAGGAAACATGGCAAGTATAGCTTAAATGATTCCAATTGACATCTCTAAAACCCCTGACATCATTTAAAATGTCTTCATCAAAGTGGATTGTTCCCCCGAGGAGATTCATTTGTACACTGAATTATTTAAATAGTTTCATGACATTTTTTCCTGTTCTTATGAGAAAATTCCAGGAATTGACCCTCATATAGTCGAGCATGACATTAGGACTTATCTTGATGCTAAGCCTGTTCAACAAAATCTTCACCCAGTCAACCCTCACAAGGAAGCGACTATCAAGGATGATCTAGAGAAACTAATTAAGGATTGTTTAATCTATCTAGTTCAATTGATGGAATAGGTTTCAAACCATGTTCTTGTCAATAAAAAACAAGGCACGATTCATGTGTGCATGGAATTTCGTGATCTGAATAAAGCTTGCCCAAAAGACAAGTTTCCCACCCCATTCATTGATCATATTATCGATGAATGTGCAAGATGTGAGGTATTTTATTTTATGGACATTTTTTCTGGGCACAATCAAATTTAGATCAAGCCTGAGGATCAATAGAAGACCACGTTCATATTTCCTTGGGGTACATTCACATATAGAAAAATTCCTTTTGGATAAAAAATGATGGATCTACTTTTCAGCAGGCCATGTCGTTCGTCTTCCACGACCTAAATCATATAGTCGGACTATATATTGATGATCTAGCATCATGTTCTTGTAATATATATGATCATCCCTCCCACCTACGACTTATTTTTTATAGGTGTCGCTACTACTGGATTCACCTAAATCCAAACAACTGTAGTTTTTTTTGTAATGTCAGGAAATTTGTTAGGATTTTTCGTGTCTACTAAAGGGATCATGGTCGATCCTCTCAAGGTTGAGGAAATAGTTCAGTTGCCTCCCCCACACAAAATTCCCTAGCTTCAGAGTCTATAGGGGAAAACTGACTTCCTTTGAATATTTGTTTCCAACTATGCCAAAATAACTAAAGGGTTTATGGGTATTTTGAAAAAAGGAGTCCCATTGTTTTGGGATAAAGCGACTAGGTGCTCTTTCGAAGCATTGAAACGTGACATGACATCTACCCCTCTATTCAGTCCTCCTGATTATGGAAAGTATTTATTGTTATACTTGGTTTCAATAGAGTTTGCCATTGGTATGGTCTTGTTTCAAGAGGATGATGCGATCTAGGAACATGTCATCTACTATATTATCCAAGGCTTAGTCAGACCAGAACTCAACTACACTCATGTTGAAAAAATGGCTTTGGAAGATATTCATGATTTCCAAAGGTTTTGTTATTACATTCTACTTCACAAGACCACTGTCATAGTCTTCATGAATCCTTTTCAATATGTGTTGATATGATGGGTCATCGGAGGGAAGATTATTCTATGGATATTCATTCTTCAAGAATTTGATTTGGACTTTGTTTCGGTGAAGTCTAGGAAGTATTTGGTGTTTTCCAAAATAATTTTGGAACTTTCGACTGAGAGTGGCAATGATTTGCCCGAATAATCATTGATCAATGAGAATCTCTTCTTTATTGCATTGTCAAACCCTTGGTATGGATATATACTTGTGTATATTCAAACTTTTAAGTTATCTTCCTATGCTTCTCATGATCAGCATTGATGGATACGCCATCAAGCATGGAATTATCTAATCATCAATGATACCTTGTGTCATCGAGGAGTTTATTGCGTTCTCCATCATTTCTTGACTCATGAAGAGGCATAGCTTGTGTTGAATGATTTCCATACCAGAGCATGTGGTGGTCACTTGTTTGGGTTGGAAACAACCCAAAAAATCCTTCGTGCTAGATACTTCTAGCCCTCATTGATCAAATATTGTATAGAGGCAAGTCAATAAGTGTCACTCATGCTAGGTCTTCTATCAGAAGATGTGGGCACACCCTGCTCCCATGTTTCTGGTTCTTGTTGTTGGTCCCTTAACTAAGTGGGGGATTGATTTCAATACATGCCACATGATTTCAACTAGGGGGAATCATTATATCATCACCACAACATAATACTTCACTAAGTGGTTCAAAGCCATGCCAACATTTAGAATGATGGGGAAACAATTGTTCTTTTCATTTTTAACCAGATTGTAGCTAGGTTCGATATACCGAAGGATATTGTCACATACCACGACATTCACTTTTAGAATAAGATGATGATCGAATTAACATAAAATCTTGGATTTAAGAATGAAAATTTGTCACCCTACTATACACGGGAGAATTTTCAGGTGGAGGTTGTCAATAAATATTTGAAGACTATTCTCCAATGGAGAATCAATTCATCCAAGTTGAATTGGAATTTGATGTTGTACTCAACACTTTGGCAATATCAAAATTCATTCAATACTGCTAGAAGTTTCTCTCCCTTCCAACTCATTTACAAGCTAGAGGCAGTCTTACCCATAGAGTGTCATATTCCTTCTCTTAAGTTGGTAGTGGAATTACTACCCGACACAACTACACTTGAAGAGTGTCTCCTCTATATAGAGCAACTAGATTAACAATGTAGATATGCAGCATTGGCCAACAAGGCTCATAAATAGGGTTTCAAGTGTCAATATGATTGGTCGATCCACCGTATATTTTTCTTCGAAGGTAATCTTGTCTTGGTCTATGATCAATATAAATATTCCTTGGGGGAAGGAAAATTTAAACACATGTGGTTCAGACCATTCATTGTTAAGAAAGTTTTGGAAAAAGGCTCCCATCAATTTGTTGACTTCGAAGGTAATGCTTTTTCTGAGCCTAGAAATGGGATCTAACTTAAGAAGTATTATGCTTAGGTTGGTCACCTGAGTGTGACTTCTTGTATATAATGTATATTTTTATTTTATACATTTTAGTATCTTTTTTTTTTATGGACATGTATTTTTTTGTTTTTTTAAACTGTGGCATATGTCAAGTGAATCTGAGTTTTATGTTGGGTTCATGGATGGTGCTAGTTGACACACTCGAAGGATTTCTTCCACATCTCGGGTGATCTTCACACCCATTGGTCAGTTGGTATCTTTTGGAGGTGTTTATCTAGGAGAAGAAACCAATAAGTTTGTTAAGTACAATGGTGTAATAGAATTACTACGTGATGTGTTGTCACATAGTATTTCTCACCCCCAGGTTCATCCAGATTCTCAACTGGTAGTGTCACAATTAAATGGAGTGTACCGCATCCACGATACCACCCTTCAATGATGATTCCTTAGGGTACATCTCTTAGAATGTTATTTTGATTATATCACATATAGTCATGTTCCTGGGATATCTAATCAATTAACTGATGTATTGGCTAATCATGTATTAGATTGGCATCTTGCACACACATCAATATAAAATCACACACATACACACACATGTAAATAAATTTGTACAAAAGATGTTTACTCCATAAGGAAAAAAGT